>JASVEL010013876.1:0-147233 GCA_032618575.1 Nicotiana noctiflora
CTGGTTTTGTTGCAGACGGATGCTCTATGCGATCGCATAGAGTAGATGCGATCGCATAGAAGGATGGAAGTGAGCCCCGGAGTTGTTCTATGCGATCGCGTAATAGGAGATACGATCGCATAGGTATGGAAACTGGCACTCTGCGATCGCAAGGTCACTTGTGCGATCGCATAGAAGAGATTGGAGGGTGAGAAAAATGTGCTATGCGATCGCATAGCAAGGGGTGCGATCGCATAGGTTTGTCGGACTGTGCATTGCGATCGCATAGCCAGTGTTGCGATCGGAGAGAAGAAAAGATGAGGCCTGGAAGGTTGTGCTATGCGATCGCGGGAGTGCATTGCGATCGCATAGAAGGGGAAATTGGCAGGAAAATTTAACTCTATGCGATCGCATAGGGTCATTGCGATCGCATAGAAGGATTGGTCTGGCAGTGAAATTAAAACCAAAACAGAACCAGTCGCGGGTTCATTAACCCAAAACGCCATTTTTGAGTTCTAGAGAGAGAAACTCACGGGAATTGCTGGTAATTCATTGGGGATTCGTTGGAGGTAAGTTTTGTGGCTTAATTACATCATTTTAACATGAAATCCTTGGTTAAATTTCTGTAAATGGAAGATTAAAGGTGGGTTTGAGCCCTAGGCCTAAATTAAAGAATAACACTGATTTGAGTGGGCAAATGGAGTCCGATTTTGGTAAATTTTATATGCCTAGACTCGCATCGAGATGAGGGTTCCGAATATGTGACTTTTGTAATTTTTCGACAAGCGTACCGAAAGTCGGGTTTTGACAACTTGTGGGTTTTGATATAATTTGGGTTATTTCGAATGAATTTCGTGAAATTAGCATATATTGATGCATTCTCTATGATTTTGAGCAGATTTGGCACCCGAGGAGATTGATTTGCGAGGCAAGCGCAAGGCGGATTGAAGCTTCTACCGGTTCGAGGTGAGTGGTAGTAGTAAACAATGTACCGAGGGTTTGAAACCCCGTACTAGCACTTCACAGTGCTATATTGAGATGAGACACACGTTCTATGACGGGCGTGGTGACATTGTGATTGGGGGTTCGGACTTAGTCCTTCCCGGCTAATAGAATACTGTGTTGTATGATTGTTAATGAGATTATAACTGTACAATTGGGCTAATAGCCATCTTTGGGGCCTTGTGCCGATCTGTAAAGCATTAGGGAACCTATAGAGCTAGGTGACCTTTATACCGTGTTGGAAATATACACTCAGCCGTAGCTCTAGCTGTATAGCATAATATGAGCCGTACTAGATGTGTACATTGAGAGAGATTATCTAGGGTGGAATTCCCTGTTCTAGCTGAGTGGGCCTGAAAGGCCAAGTTTATATAGACTGAGACAGGGTCAAGGACCCACTGTGATATATTATATTGGGCATGAAAGGCCAAGTATATACTGACTGGAATAGGGTCGAGGACCCATTATGAGGTATTATATATATATACCAATATGGGATCGGGCTGCACGCCGCAGCAGTATATATATTGGATCGGACTACACACCGCAGTAATATACATGTAATATACATGTGGGACGGACTGCACGCCGCAGTATTATTGCGCTTGGGCTGTAGGAGCCCCTTCGGAGTCTGAGTCTGCACACATTCTCAGTGAGCACTGGTGTATATTATGGGATCGGGCTGCACGCCGCAGCAGTATAGAGATATATACATATATATATTGGATCAGACTGCACGCCGCAGTAATATTTGTGTGGATCGTGCTGCACGCCGCAGTATTATAGTGCTTGGGCCTAGGTAGCCCCTCCGAAGTCTGTATACACCCCCAGTGAGCGTCGTGGACGTTAAATGGAGCGGGCTGCGCGCCGCAGCGGTATATGTATTGGAGCGGGCTGCACGCCGCAGCATTATACTTAATTATATCCTACTATCTATTTAAATATTTATACATTATAGACAGAGGTATGTGTCCTTATATGTTGAGATAGCCGTACACCGTAGGGGTACGAGTGAGGGTTGGATCAGAGTAAGAATCTTGTAGAGATAAATGTGGTTTGGAGATTAGAGTATTACCATAGTGATAACGTACATATGAGGGATTGCCTTAGAACTGCTAAATGATAGCACATGAGTTCTTACCTTCAATCATTATTTATTATTATTACTCACTGAGTTGAAATATACTCACCCCACTCCCCCTGCACTTTCTGTGGAGATCCACAGGTGCCCGAGAGCACTTGAGACATTGTAGCCGCTGATCCTTATCTACTTTTGCGGAGATTACGAGGTAGCTGCCAGCGTCCGCAGAGCTTGTTTTCTCCTTCTTTATCGTCTTGTTGATTTCCTATCTGCCTAGACTTGGTTGTATTAGGATGCTATTCTGTAGAGGCTCGGTCTCGTGACACCACGATATGGTTGGGACCGTATTTTGTACGTTATACATTTCGTTTATAATCTGATATGATCATTTACTGTTTAAGTTTAATTTATTTAATAATTGGCCGGTTTAAGGGATAATATGGTCGGGCTTGCCTAGCATAGTGTTGGGCGCCATCACGACCAGGGTTTGGGTCGTGACAAGTTGGTATCAGAGCCTACGTTAACAGGTCTCGCGAATCTTGAGCCGGTTGGTAGAGTCTCGTGGATCGGTGCGGGGACGCCTGTACTTATCCTCGGGAGGCTGCAAACCTTTTTAGGAAAAGTTTCAATTCTTGGAATTCTTGTCGTGCGATTACTTTTGACTTGAACTGAACTTTGACATTCTATTCTCTCGCGGATGGCGAGAACTCGATCATCCGGACGTGGAGGACGACCACCACTACCACCTGCTAGAGGCCGTGGACGCGGTCGTGGTCGCGGCGGAGTTAGGGCAGCTGAGGCAGTGCCAGCTGACCCACAGCCCCCAGTTGCAGAGGTGCCAGCAGCACCAGATCGGGCACCAGCTGTGCCCATTGTCATTCCGGGTCTACAGGAGACCCCGGCTCAGATACTAGCGAGTCTGCACTGGCCTAGCACGGGCGGTTTCGGTTACTACTGTAGCAGCCGCATCGGGGATCGGGGGTGGTCATCGGACCCCGGCGCAGTACGCACTCTAGAGCCAGCGGTGCAGGGCTTACAAACAACAAAGGCTCCTCCGGTTCAGCCTCGTGGTACCGGTTCAGCCAGCAGATCGGATTCAGGGGGACGGGGTCCCAGCTATGACGGACGATGAGCGGCGTCGTCTCGAGAGGTTCACCAGGTTATCTCCTCCGGTGTTCACTGGTGCTCCGGGCGAGGACGCCCAAGGTTTTCCGGATAAGTGCCGTCGGATGCTTCGTACGGCAGGGATATTGGAGTCAAGTGGGGTGTCTTTCACTACCTTTCAGTTTCAGGGACCAGCCTTCGCTTGGTGGGAGGCTTATGAGCGCCGCAGGCCAGCCGGAGAAGCACCACTATCATGGCCGGAGTTCTCCACTATGTTCTTGGAGAAATGGGTGCCTCGATCTCGAGAGAGGAGATGCGTAGGCGGTTTGAGGGTCTCCGTCAGGGGGACATGTCAGTGTCAGAGTATGAGATCAGATTTACACAGTTGTCTAGATATGCACCGTGGTTAGTTCATTCCGACATAGAGAGGATTGGGCGCTTCGTGGACGGCCTCATTTATCCCATTCGTATTCGATGACTCGGGAGAGGGTTTTGAGTCGTACATTTGAGGATGCTGTGGATATTGCTCGCGACATAGAGACGGATCGTCGCCGGGAGCGGGATGAGAGGGAGGCCAAGAGGCCTCGAGGAGCGGCTAGTTCCGGTGGCACTCGGACCGGAGGCCGAGTCGGCGGAGCCGAGGTCGCTCTTTCGGGTCTTCGCGGTCGGGTCGCTCGGATCGTCGCGGATGGTCTCCTAGACGGGGTTATCGGGGTTCGCACCGAGCCAGCCATCCCTCGGTGCCATGCCAGCTCATAGTTCTTCACATGCCCCATCCGCTCGGGGTTCATCTCGGCCTAGTTCATCGGCTGGCCACTCCAGCGCCAGAGGTCCTTATCAGTCTCAGTCCCCAGCACCGGGGAGTTGCTACGAGTGCGGAGAGTTTGGGCACCATCGTAGGGAGTGTCCCCGTCTTGTTTCCAGATCTTATCAGCAGAGGGGCAGCCCTCGTCATCTGGTCCTTCTACTTCAGCACCCGCCCCGCCAGCTAGGGGTGAGGGTCGGACAGCTAGGGGTCGCCCTCGAGGGGGAGGCCGATCAGGCGGTCAGGCTAGATGTTATGCTCTTCAGGGCCGATCTGACGCAGTTTCTTCTAATGCTGTCATTACAGGTATTATTTTAGTCCGCCACAGAGATGCCTCGGTATTGTTTGATCCCGGTTCTACTTATTCTTATGTGTCTACATATTTTGCTCCTCATTTGGGCACGACCCGAGGGAGTCTTGAGCTGCCAGTACATGTATCTACCCCGGTAGGGGATACTATTGTTGTGGACCACGTATACCGGTCCTGTTTGGTCACTATTGGAGGTCTGGAGACCCGATTAGACCTGTTGCTTCTCAGCATGATTGATTTTGATGTTATACTGGGCATGGACTGGCTACATGTCATGCTATTCTGGACTGTCATGCCAAGACAGTCACTTTGGCTATGCCGGGCATTCAGAGGATCGAGTGGCGAGGCACGACTGAGTATGTACCTAGCAGGGTAATATCTTTCCTCAAGGCCCAACGAATGGTTGGGAACGGATGTCTCTCTTATTTAGCATTTGTGCGGGAGGTCGAGGCCCAGACTCCCAGTATTGATTCTGTCCCCATTGTGCGAGACTTTCCTGATGTGTTTCCCTCAGACCTGCCGGGCATGCCGCCGGACAGGGATATTGATTTTGGTATCGATTTGGTGCCAGACACTCAGCCTATTTCTATTCCTCCGTATCGTATGGCACCAGCTGAGTTGAAGGAATTGAAGGAGCAGCTCCAGGAACTCCTAGATAAGGGGTTCATTCGGCCGAGTGTGTTGCCGTGGGGTGCACCGGTCCTGTTTGTTAAGAAGAAGGACGGGTCCATGAGGATGTGTATTGACTACAGGCAGCTAAACAAAGTAACAGTGAAGAATAAGTATCCTCTGCCTCGTATTGATGATTTATTTGATCAGCTCCGGGGAGCTAGGGTGTTCTCGAAGATTGATCTTCGTTCAGGCTACCATCAGCTGAAGATTAGAGAGTCTGACATTATGAAGACTGCATTCCGGACCGGATATGGTCACTATGAGTTCCTTGTGATGTCTTTTGGGCTGACCAACGCCCCAGCAGCATTTATGCATCTGATGAACAGTGTATTCAGGCCGTATCTTGATTCATTTGTGATCGTATTCATTGATGACATACTAGTCTACTCTCGTAGCCGGGAGGAGCATGCTCGGCACTTGAGTATTGTATTGCAGAGATTGAGAGAGGAGAAGTTGTATGCCAAGTTCTCCAAATGTGAGTTCTGGCTTGAGTCCGTGGCATTCTTGGGGCACGTGGTGTCCTGTGATGGTATTCAGGTAGACCCGAGGAAGGTCGAGGCAGTACAGAGTTGGCCCAGACCGACCTCAATTACTGAGATCCGTAGCTTTCTGGGATTGGCAGGGTATTATCGCCGATTCGTTCAGGGGTTCTCTTCTATTGCTTCACCCTTGACTAGATTGACTCGGAAGGGTGTTCCTTTCTTATGGTCCGAGGAGTGCGAGGAGAGCTTTCAGAAGCTCAAGACAGCACTGACCACAGCACCAGTCTTGATTCTACCGACAGCTTCAGATTCTTATACTGTATATTGTGATGCCTCAGGAGTGGGCATTGGTTGTGTGTTGATGCAGGAGGGTAGGGTCATTGCTTATGCTTCTCGTCGGTTGAAGCCCCACGAGAAGAACTACCCTGTTCATGATTTGGAGCTAGCAGCCATAGTTCATGCTTTGAAGATTTGGAGGCATTACCTGTATGGCGTCTCCTGTGAGGTGTTCACGGATCATCGTAGCCTTCAGCACTTATTCAGACAGAAGGACCTTAATTAGATTCAGCGGAGGTGGTTGGAGTTGCTTAAGGACTATGATATCACTATTTTGTATCATCCGGGGAAGGCCAATGTGGTGGTCGATGCCTTTAGTCGGAAGGCGGTTAGCATGGGCAGCCTAGCTTTCATCCCAGTTGGGGAGAGGCCATTTGCTTATGATGTTCAGGCACTAGCCAATCGGCTAGTGAGATTAGATATTTCGGAGCCGAGTCGGGTGTTGGCTTGTGTTGTTTCTCGATCATCCTTATATGATTGCATCAGGGAGCGACAGTATGACGACCCACATTTACTTGTCCTTAAGGACAGAGTGCAGCATAATGATGTTAGAGATGTGACTATCGACAGTGATGGTGTTCTGAGGATGCGGGGCCGTATATGCGTGCCCAATGTTGATGGTTTGCGGGAGTTGATACTTGAGGAGGCACACAGTTCGCGGTACTCTATTCACCCAGGTGCCGCAAAGATGTACCAAGACTTGAGACAGCACTACTGGTGGAGAAGAATGAAGATGGATATTATTAGGCATGTAGCTAAGTGCCTCAATTGCCAACAGGTCAAATATGAGCACCAGAGACCGGGCGGTGTTCTTTAGCGTATGGTTATTCCCGAGTGGAAATGGGAGAGGATCACCATGGATTTTGTTACTCGGCTTCCTCGGACAGCGAGGAAGTTTGATTCTGTATGGGTGATTGTTGATCGGCTGACTAAGTCCGCACATTTCATCCCAGTTAGTACTACTTACTCATCAGAGCGGTTGGTAGCGATCTTTATTCGGGAGATTGTCAAGTTGCATGGGGTCCCAGTGTCTATTATATCTGACAGAGGCACTCGGTTCACTTCTCAATTTTGGAGAGCATTTCAGCGAGAGATGGGTACGAGGGTTGAGTTGAGTACAGCATTTCACCCCCAGACAGACGGGCAGTTTGAGCGCACTATTCAGATCCTGGAGGATATGTTGCGAGCATGTGTGATTGACTTTGGTGGTTCGTGGGATGAGTTCTTACCACTTGCTGAGTTTGCCTACAACAACGATTTTCAGTCGAGTATTCAGATGGCCCCGTACAAGGCATTGTATGGCAGACGGTGTAGATCCCCCGTCGGATGGTTTGAGCCTGGTGAGGATAGATTGATAGGGACTGAGTTAGTTTAGGATGCTCTGGATAGCGCAAAGTTGATCCAGGAGAGGCTTCGCACAGCACAGTCTCGCCAGAAGAGTTATGCAGACCGTAGAGTTCGAGAGTTGTCTTTCATGGTTGGTGATAGGGTATTGCTGAAGGTTTCACCCATGAAGGGTGTCATGAGGTTCGGGAAGAAAAGGAAGTTGAGTCCCAGGTACATTGGTCCTTTTGAGATACTCGGGAGAGTTGGAGAGGTGGCATATGAGTTAGCCTTGCCACCCAGCTTATCCAGCGTTCATCCAGTATTCCATGTGTCTATGCTCCGGAAGTACATTGGAGATCCGTCTCATGTATTAGACTTCAGTACCATTCAGCTTGATGGTGATCTATCCTATGATGTGGAGCCTATTGCTATTTTGGGTCGCCAAGTAAGGAAATTGAGGTCGAAGGAGATTGCATCAGTTAAGGTGCAGTGGAAAGGTCGGCCCGTAGAGGAGGCTACTTGGGAGGTCGAGCAGGAGATGCGGAGCAGATACCCTCAGCTATTCGAGATTTCAGGTATGTTTCTTGACCCGCTCGAGGACGAGCGTTTGTTTAAGTTGGGGAGAATGTAACGACCCGGCCTGTCGTTACGGGAATTACCACCCCGTTACCTTGCAATCACATATCTTATGCTTTTATGACAGTATTAGAATATATCGGGTGAGTTAGGAGTGATTTGGATTGAAAATGAAACAAATAGCATGTTTGAAGAAAGCTTGAATATAGAAAGTCAACCAAGAGTTGACTATTGAGTTAGAGTGCTCGGAACCGGATTCTGATGATTCGACTAGTTCCGGGGGGATCATTTATGACTTAGGAGAACAATCGGAATTGAATTCGGAGGTCCGGTGTAGTTTTAGGCTTGAATTGGCTAAGGTTGAATTTTGGCGAAATCCGAACGGTAGGTGAAATTTTGATCCGGGGTCGGAATGGAATTCTGACAGTTGCAGTAGCTCCATTAGGTGATTTTGGATGTGCCTGCAAAATTTCAGGTCATTCGGACGTCGTTTAGTCGGGTTTTTGATTGAATGCGTTATTCGGAAAGTTTTAAGGAATTTAGGCTTGAATCCGTGTGTAATTGGTGATTTTGATGTTTAGGATGGTGTTTTTATGATTGGAACAAGTTCGTATCGTGTTTTGGAGTATGTTGGTGGTTTTCGTTGGGGTCCCGGGGCCTCGGGTTGATTTCGGAGGTCCAAACGGACCATTTCTTGTATTTTTGAACTGCTGTTGGCTGCTGGTTTTGTTGCAGACGGATGCTCTATGACTACAATCATATTAGTCAAATGGACTTATGTGGTTGTCGTAGGCCGATGCGTCCTAGTATATGAATGAAATAATATTCATAGATGGTCAATTACTAAATAACAACCACGATATATAAACGGAAGTTCCTATGACTACAATCGTATTAGTCCAATTGACTTATGTGATTGTCGTATTCCGATGCGTCCTAGTATATGAATGAAATAATATTCATAGATGGTCAATTACTAAAGAACAACCACGATATATAAATGGAAGGCCATATCACTACAATCGTATTAGCCAAATGGACTTATGTGGTTGTCATAGGCCAATGCGTCCTACTACAATTGTAATACACTACTCCCAATCTGTTATGACTACAATCATATCAGTCAAATAGACTTATGTGGTTGTCGTTGGCCGATGCGTCCTAGTATGTGAATGAAATCATATTCATCCACGGCCAATTACTAAATAACAACCACGATATATAAACGGAAGTTCCTATGACTGCAATCGTATTAGTCCAATGGACTTATGTGGTTGTCGTAGGCCGATACGTCCTAGTATGTGAATGAAATAATATTCATAGATGGTCAATTAATAAATAACAACCACGATATATAAACGGAAGGTCCTATTACTACAATCGTATTAGTCAAATGGACTTATGTCGTTGTCATAGGCCGATGCGTCCTACTACAATTGTATTACATTACTCCTAATCTGTTATCACTACAATCGTATTAGTCAAATGGACTTATGTGGTTGTCGTAGGCCGATGCGTCTTAGTATATGAATGAAATAATATGCATTCACGGTCAATTACTTAATAACAACCACGATATATAAACGGAAGGTCCTATGACTACAATCATATTAGTCCAATGGACTTATGTGGTTGTCGTAGGCCGATGCGTCCTAGTATATGAATGAAATAACATTCATAGATGGTCTATTACTAAATAACAACCTTGATATATAAATGGAAGGTCCTATTACTACAATCGTATTAGTCAAATGGACTTATGTGGTTGTCGTAGGCCGATGCGTCCTACTACAATCGTGTTACATTACGCCTAATCTGTTATGACTACAATCGTATTAGTCAAATGGACTTATGTGGTTGTCTTAGGCCGATGCGTCCTAGTATGAACGTATTACATTACTCCCAATCTGTTATGACTACAATCGTATTAGTCAAATAGACTTATATGGTTGTTGTAGGCCGATGCGTCCTAGTATATGAATGAAATAATATTCATATATAGTCAATTACTAAATAACAACCACGATATATAAATGGAAGTTCCTATGACTACAATTGTATTAGTCCAATGGACTTATGTCGTCGTAGGTCGATGCGTCCTAGTATATGAATGAAATAATATTCATAGATGGTCAATTACTAAAGAACAACCACGATATATAAATGGAAGGTCCTATTACTACAGTCGTATTAGTCAAATGGACTTATGTGGTTGTCGTAGGCCGATGCGTCCTACTACAATCGTAATGCATTACTCCCAATCTGTTATGGCGACAATCGTATCAGTCAAATGTACTTATGTGGTTGCCGAATGAAATCGCTGTTTTATCTTTACAACATGCTAAGTTTTTTATTAACGTTTTTTCCATTTTAATTTCTTCTTTATGTTTTTTACATAATTCTGCAAACCAATTTTGTAAGTATTTAATTCTTGCTCCTAAAGTATCTTGTAATGCTGCATTATTCCAATGTCACGACCCTAGTTTACCAATCGTGACCATGTCATGACGGCACCCAGTCCCCACGACTAGGTAAGCCTAACACATTGCGGAATATACAAGTTTATGAACATTAAATAAGAAATAGCGGAAAACGATATAAATAAGAATGTAATCTATGCCGCTTGGCACATACACCCGTCAAATACACTGTATAAACACCACCAAGACCCGGAATCCCACGGGTAACATAGACTAAGAGAAATACAACTGTGCTCTATGTGTAAAGAGTATCTAAACAACGAGATGAAGGAAAAACATCTACTAGAACTATCAGAATAGAAGGATGGACTCCGGATCCGCGGACGTAGCAGATCATACCTCGAGGTCTCCCAAGGTGTTGCTGAATCACCTAGTGTGAGCCTGTCCTGATGTACCTGGATCTGCACAACAAAAGTATGCAGAAGAGTAGCATGAGTACACCACGGCGGTACTCAGTAAGTGCCAAGCCTAACCTCGATGGAGTAGTGACGAGGAAGGTCAGGGCCCTACTGAGAGAAAACAATTACAAAAATGATAATAACAATAATAAGCGGTTTAAACGATAATAATTCCGAATGACAACAATAAAATGATTACTGCAACCGTCTACAATTAACTAACAACAAATAACAAACTCAATTAATAAGTCCAGGACCCGTGGGAATTGAACCCACAGTCCCATCAACAGTAACCCTGGGTCTCCGGTAATCGAACCCGCAGCCCATGTCTCAATAAATCTCAGGATCTCCGGGAATTGAACCCGCAGTCCCTACCAATAACTCAGGATCTCCGGGAATCAAACTCGCAGTCCCTACCAATAACTCAGGATCTCCGGGAATTGAACCCGCAGTCCCTACCAATAACTCTAACCATGAATGATTTCACATTAAACAATTAAAACCATACAAGTGATTCATTAACAAGTTTGCAGTTTTTACAACGCCCGACATAACATAATGTATACATAATACTGGAGTCCCACAGTTTACATGTCTACAGAGCCTCTAGGATACAAAAAGGGGAATACAATACTTGCCGGTAACAAGGCTCCGGCTATACCTTACAAAACCAAAATGAAATCTAAACAAAAGTGGCATGAACCACAAAGGGCCCCAAGGAAGAAAGGGGCTCACCAAAAACGGGCAGTGGAAGGAGAAGGATACTACTGCCGATGAGCTGAAGTGCCTGCTACTGATCCACCCACAATCATAACACGAATGTAGCGTCCCCGGCATAAGGGACGTCAGTACACTTGAATTGTACTGGTATGTATGGACAAACTTTGTCCCAAGTAAACTCAAGCCATTAAATTACATTAAAACTAATCAAGCCAGCCAACCATGTTTTCCACTTTTTTCTCATTTCCGATAAGCCTCAACATAAGCACATTCAAGGTCAACAAATAGAACAACAACCAATTAACAACATAAATTGCAAGTAGTCAAACATAGGGGCAATCGGTGCCTCCCCAGGTTGCAAACTCTCCTGCTGTCTCCTTTCACAATTTCACATCATTGATTTTTGTATCAATTTTCAATAGCGATTTCGATCGCTTTTCATCCTTATTGCCTCTGACCACCCTTATTACCTCGGCCACCCTTATCACCCCAACCCACACCTTATTTCCTCACGTTGCGGCGCGCAACACGACCCCGCCTTACAGTTTAAAACACAACAATTTCAAACAGCAGATAAGGTACTACACACAATTTCAACAAGTTCAAATAAGCAACTTGCACATTGTTTCATGTTCTCAATTATATTTCAAATCAATATCACAACCATGTTACAATATTTCCATAATCAAGAATATTCACACAAGTATGTTCAATAATTTTCCACAATTCAAGTGTTTCATCTCTTTCCACAATAAACCAATTCTCGAATGTTTCGTTCCCTTTCCACAAAGTGCCATATAGGCCATCATAAGTATTATTCACAATTCTTTACCCAATTCAACTCTCATTTAACTTTCGGTTCATATTCTATACCACATCACTTATGTTTCAACAACTTTGAGAATTTCACACAATTTGTCAAATTAACATTAACCAAGCAATTTTTCACACATATAGGCGATTTCACAAGAATCAAAATTAGCCATACATACCTGGTGATGATTTTTCTTCCTACTTTATGCTTACCCAAGATATACTACTCTTGCCAACCTTGTTCTTGAAGACTCTTACTTCTACTCACTTCTTTTACTAGAAATCAAGTTCAATAATCATGCATGAGTGTAAAAATTCTATTTTCAAAAGCTATTATATGCAAACCTCTCTTTACCCAATTAAAACTGAAAATCAAAGAAAATAGTTAGGGTTTTTACCTTGAAAAGATTGGGGAAGTTGAATCCTTGCCCTAGGATCCCTTGGAATTAAGATGGTTGGAACAATCTTTGAAGATGAAAGATTTCTCTCTCTAAAAACCCTCCCTTCTCTCTCTAATTTTGGTAAGATGATATGATAAAATGAAGAAGAAAGGTGTTATATTAAAGAAGAGATCGGGTAAAAATGTTACAAAAATCTGGGCCGGGGCAAATCTGCGGTGCACTTTGCGACCGCAGAATCAACATGCGGTCCGCATAGTGACCGCAGAATGGCCTCAAAAATGACTCAAGTTCTGTTACAGAATGCGGCCATTATGCGGTCCGCATTCCTGATCTGCGGTCGCAAAGTGGACCGCAGATTCACTATGCGATCGCAATTTCGACCGCATTATTGACACGATTTTGGGAAAGTCTCTGGAACGTTTTGCGGCAAGAATGCGGTCCGCATAACAGGTTTGCAGTCGCATTCTTGACCGCATATTTGACACTTTTCGGAAAAATTAATTCTCTACATTTTTGAAACTTAAATCACTACCAAGAGTCCGAACCGCGGCGAGCTTGCTCGCCGCGAAGAATTCTACGCATTCCTAACACATTATTCGGACCATGACACCACAGCTACTAGGTTTTATGCACAAAAATTTTTTTACGGGGCCTTACATCCTCCCCCCCTTAAGATCATTCGTCCTCGAATGAGGATTTTGAAATAAGTGAGTTGGTTTTGAAAGACATGATATGCAACCATCAAAATTTTGACTAACTCTTATATTTTAGAAAAATTTCGCCAGAGTTTCCTTTGTATTAAGGGCATATCCACATTACCAAACAACAATACACAAATACAACACTTTTCACAACTGGTATACACTTTCTTTCCTCAACGAATGCACATATTCTATCACATTGTTACAATTGCACATAAACTAGTCACTTCAATGAATTCTTACCTTATTAAACCAATTTAACACCATGTACACTCAACAAACCATTACCAATCTACACTTACTATTAGTTGCTTATTTAACACATGAATCTTTATAAGGATTTCATTTATCAAGAAAGGTTCAAGTGACGCATTTATCTCATTACAAAACTGTAATGACCCGACCGGTCGTTTTGAGTCCCGACGCGTCATTCAGCAGATTGAGGCCATGAACAACTTC
This sequence comes from Nicotiana noctiflora, assembly GCA_032618575.1. Classification (NCBI taxonomy): domain Eukaryota; kingdom Viridiplantae; phylum Streptophyta; class Magnoliopsida; order Solanales; family Solanaceae; genus Nicotiana; species Nicotiana noctiflora. The sequence goes on from JASVEL010013876.1 coordinate 13,646, forward strand.
ATCTCAGGTATATTGACTTGTGTGTATGGTCAGAATTAAAATTCAGGAAGTTTGGAGTCAAATCTAAATGGAAATTCTCATTTTGAAAGCTGAAAGTTGAAGAAATGAACTAGGATTGGAATTTTGAGTAAATGACCTCGGAATTGGGATCTAAAAGTTCCAGCATGCTCGTATGATGATTTTGAACTAGGGCGTATGTCCGGATTTGGTTTTTGATAAACCGTGAGCATTTCGGCGTATATGGTGGAAGTTAGTATTTTAGAAAAATTTCATAAATTTGGGTTGGAAGGCATTTTAGAGTTATAGATGTCCATTTGGGATTCCGAGTCTGGGAATAGATCCGTATGGTGATTTTGGAGTTGGGAAAGCGATCGGAAGTGAATTCGGATGTCCGGAGGTCATTTTGAAGTCATTTGGCTAAATATAGGAATTTGAAGGTTTATGAGAAAATTCGACCGGAAGTGAAAATTTTGATATCGGGGTCAGAATGCGATTCCGAAAGTTGGTACAAGTCCGTAATGTCGAATGTGACTTGTGTGCAAACTTTGAGTCAATTCGGATCGATTTTGGTAGGAAAAGGGACAATTAATCTCTTTAAGGAAACCTTAAGTTGGAAAAGTCAACCCAACGTTGACTTATGAGTTAGAGGGCTCGGAACTGAATTCCGATGATTCGGTTAGTTTCGGGGGATAATTTAAGACTTAGAAGCGCAATTGGAAGTAATTTTGGAGGTCCGGTGAAGAAGTTAGCCTATTTTGGCGAAGTTGGAATTTTGGTGGAATCCAATCGATGGGTGATATTTTGATCCGGGAGTCGGAATGGAATTCTGACAGTTGCAGTAGCTTCGTTAGGTGATTTTGGATATGTCCGCAAATTTTCAGGTCATTCGGACATCGTTTGGTCGGGTTTTTGATCGAAAGTGTATTTTTGGAAGTTTTTGGAAACTTAGGCCTTGATTTGATGAAAATTGATGATTTTGATGTTATTTCGGCGATTTGATCACTCGAGCGAGTTTGTGTGATGTTTTAGAGTCAATGTGCATATTTGGTTTGGAGCCCCGAGGGCTCGGGAGTGTTTCGGAGGTGTCTCGGAATAATTCCGGACTTAGAAAATGGGGAGAAAATGCAGAAAAATCTGCTGTGAACAGTGTCCATGAACAGTGTCCGTGAACAGTCCATGAACAGTGTCCGTGAATAGTGTCCATGAACAGTGTTCGTGAACAGTGACCATGAACAGTGTCCGTGAACAGTACCGTGACCAGTAACCGTGAATAGTGTCGGACGGAATATATTTGAGGTCCGAAAATATATTGCCATTTTTGACGATTTGGAGCTCGGAAATGGCGATTTTTCGTGGGAATTTTGGAGAGAACAACGGGGTAAGTGTTCTTAACTCAATTTTGGTGGTATAACTCGAATCTATTGCAAGTTTTAGTGTTTAATTTGAGAATTTTTGTTGAGAAGGGTAGAAAACCCTCTTGGATAGAAATAGTGATTTAAGGGGACAAATGAACTCCAATTTTTGTGAATTTGGTATGTACGGACTCGTGGCGAGATGAGGATTCCGGAAATATAAATTTCGAAATTTTTCGAGATGTGGGCCCGGGGCTCGGGTTTTGTCAATTTCGTGATTTTTGATATTTTTCGAGTTCTTTCGATTGGGTTATGTTCCATTAGCATATTTTGATATATTTGTACCGATTTTGGCTAGTTTGACGTGCGTGATGCCGGTTCGAGGAGCTAAGGCGTCGCGGGCATGAAGCTTCTACCGGTTCGAGGTGAGTGGTAGTAGTAAATAATGTACCTGAGGGTTTGAAACCCCGTAATAGCACATCACAGTGCTATATTGAGATGAGACACGCGTTCTATGACGGGCGTGGTGACATTGTGATTGGGGGTTCGGACTTAGTCCTTCCCGACTAATAGTATACTGTGTGTTATGACTGATAATAAGTTTATAACTATGCAATTGGGTTGATAGCCATGTTTGGGGCCTTGTGCCGATCCGTAGAGCATTAGGGAACCTATAGAGCTAGGTGACCCTTATATCGTGTTGGAAACATACACTCAGCCGTAGCTCTAGCTGTATAGTATAATATGAGCCCGTACTAGATGTGTACATTGAGAGAGATTATCTAGGGTGGAATTCCCTGTTCTAGCTTAGCGGGCCTGAAAGGCCAAGTCTATACCGATTGAGATGAGACAGGGTCAAAGACCCTATTCTAGCTGAGTGGGCCTGAAAGGCCAAGTCTATACCGATTGAGATGAGATAGGGTCAAAGACCCACTATGAGATGTTATATTGGGCCCGAAAGGCCAAGTCTATATTGACTGAGACAGGGTCAAGGACCCACTGTGATATATTATATTGGGCCTGAGAGGCCAAGTATATACTGACTGGAATAGGGTCGAGGACCCATTATGAGGTATTTTATATATATATACCTATATAAACTAATTGAGACAGGGTCGAGGACCCGTTATGAGGTATTATATATGTATATACCCATGTTGGATCGGGTTGCACGCCGCAGCAGTATATATGTTGGATTGGGCTGCACGCCGTAGTAGTATATGTATTGGATCGGGCTGCACGTCGCAGTATTATTGAGGTTTGGGCTGTAGGAGCCGCTTCAGAGTCTAAGTCAGCACACATTCACAGTGAGCGCTGGTGTATATTATGGGATCGGACTGCACGCCGCAGCAGTATAGTTGTATATGTATACATATATAATGGATAGGACTGCATGCCGCAGTAATATATGTATGGATCGGGCTGCACGCCGCAGTATCATAGCGCTTGGGCCTAGAGAGCCCCTTCAAAGTCTGTATACACCCCTAGTGAGCGCCGTCGACGTTAAATGGAGCGGGGCTACGCGCCGCATCGGTATATGTATTGGAGCGGGATGAGAGGGAGGCCAAGAGGCCTCAAGGTTGCAGCGCGCCGCAGCATTATACTTATTCATATTCATATATATACTGAAATATTTATATGTTATAGACAGATGTATATGTCTCCATATATTGAGATGGCTGTATACCGTAGTGGTACGAGCGAGGATGTGGTCGGTGTGGGACCTAGATGAGATAGATGTGGACTGGGGATCAGAGTACTCATTATAGTGATGACTAAGCTGTGGGGGTCGCCTTAGAACTGTTTAGTGATAGTACAGGAGTTCTTATTTTCGGTTATTGTTTATTATTGTTACTCACTGAGTTGAAATATACTCACCCCACTCCCCTGCACTTTTTGTGCAGATATACAGGTTCAGGAGGGCAGTTGAGCTATCGCAACTGCTTTATTATCCCCATTATGTGGAGACTTCGAGGTAGCTGCCAACGTCCGCAGTACCCGACCTCTTTCTTTTTATCATTTTGTTGTCTCCATTCTGGTTAGACTTGATTGTGTAGTAGATCTCATTTGTAGAGGCTCAGACTTGTGACGCCACGATTTGGTTGGGACTGTGTTCTTGTATTTCAGTTCTACACTTCTTGATTTGTTATGAAAACAGGCTAATCATGCCGATTAATCGGTATTAATTATACTTGGCTGGTTTAATTGGATAAGATGGTCGGGCTTGCCTAGCAATGTGTTGGGCGCCATCACGACCGGGGTTTGGGGTCGTGACAAGTTGGTATCAGAGCCTAGGTTAACAGGTCTCGCGAGTCATGAGCCGGTTGGTAGAGTCTCGTGGATCGGTACGGGGACGCCTGTACTTATCCTCGGGAGGCTGCAAACCTTTTAGGAAAGCTTCAAATTCTTGAAATTCTTATCGTATGTACTTGATTCAGTTTGAGGTATGATTCTTGAAATTCCTTCTACACGTTGATGTGCGCACTCGAGTGCTTAGTGATAATTTGCCTTGATGACTTATGATTCCCCAATCGAGGGACGAGATATAATCACTGTGAATTCATGTTGGGTCAGTCGGGAGGACTTGAGGCCAGATCTTTGTCTATGGCTTGAGCACCAAGGTACTAATTTAGCGAGCCAGTATTATGAAGTTCATACGATCAGTATTGATCTTTATTGTGCAAATGGCAGTTTGATAATGGGAGATAAAGTGCCTTACGTGTGGTAGTATGAGTTCAAACGTAGGAAAACCAAATTGGTTGTACTAGGTGTATCATGGTGAAAGGTATATGTGTTATGATTTGAGCAGGTGCAGCGCATGTTCATGTACTAATGCTGATGATATAATTCATGTAGTATTGAGATTTATGTTGTTGAAATACATTGTGACGTCTTATTGAGTTGTGGGTGTATTGTTAGAATGGTTTGGTGATTCTCTGGCAGGTGGATAGGCCAATTTACAAAGGAAACTCTGCCGAAATTTTTGAAAAATTTGGGACTTAGAAAAGATGTTGTGGCCTAAGGAATGGGCTTAGCTGTTGCGTGTGAATGAATACGAGAATTGCAAAAGAGTTAAGATTTCCGATAATTCGAGTTTCCGGCAAAGTTTGTAAATAGCTCGAGTTTAATCTCACTGTAACATTGGAGCATCAATTGAGTAAGAATGCTATGAGTGGCTAAAAGTGCTTTGATGTATGGCTCCGAGCCAAGTTGGGGAGTTTTCTATTAAATAACTAATTACACGGTTGTGTGCTATGTGGGCACTGTCTTTAAGTATGTTTGGAAAATTCTGACAAGGTTATGGCGCTTCGTAGATGTGAAGAAATACTAGGATGTTTTGAACTACTGTTGGTAAGGAATGTTCGGTGTATAGAAAAGAAAGATAGCGAATTGTACCTGTAAGTAATCATGTTCGGCGATGTCAGAGTTCTAACAAAACATGAGTGGCTCTACTCAATAGGACAGTTGAATTACAGCTGAATAAGGGTGAATGATGCCCGAGAATGGTTTTGCAGTGTTCAAGATTTTGCTTGTAACAGTCAGGTGCCTTAAGATTGTGTATGTGGCTAAAGATGGCGGTTTCGTTAGAAAAGATCAAGGCTTGTGTTATATTATGTGAATGATGGGATTCTATGTAGTATTGGGAAGTAATGATAACAAATTCAAAATCGCAAGAAGTTCTTCAAAATAAAGTGTGGTAGAATGTGGTACTTCTAGGAAACATTTGAGAGAGTATTCAGCGGCCCGTGAGCCTCAGACCGTGTGGTCTTGTGTACGAGTTTTGTGTGGTAAAAAGGGTTGAGGAATTGTCGTGCTACAGTAAAGACTGATATGAAAGTAAAGATGAATCAGAAAGGAAATTGGGTAAATGGATCAACTTGTTAATAAACCGAAACGGTATGATAAGGAATACGATTAATTCCTAGTATATGTTTGAAGTAATGAGTCTCGCAGATATTGTGCAATAAAGCTTTTGAGTATTGGCAGTTGTGTAACTCGGTATGGGTATAAGGACTCGGTCCTGGAAATTTAACTTATGCAATGTAATTGGGAGAAAGGGTTTGTGATGTGTTTTACCGTGGTTTGAAAATGAGTGTATTTCCTGTTGGTATGTAAAGCTCGAAATGTGTAATGAGTTTTCTCAATATGGGATCATGAAAGTCCTTGACTAGTTGAGTGCGCTGATGTTTGCGACGTAGGGAAAGGGATATGAATTTTCCCTGTTGTCTTATTATGGTATGGTATATGCGATGTGTTATGGAAAGTTGATAACGGCATGTTCAAGGTTTTGAGATCAATTAATATTATATGAGGAGTCATTAAAATCCTCAAGCAGCGTGGGCAGCTGCAGATAATCTGAGAATCAATCTTCCCGGTGATTTAGGAGAATGGTACTGCTATACTAGTATTTCGGCAGAGTCTATGGTCAAAAGGGCCAGGTAAAATAAACTGATAATATCTAGCGGTATGGTGGTATACTCCTTTTGGATCGGCTGTAATAATTGAGTCCTTGATGACATAGTGAAATTTATGAATGGCTTTCGTGGTATGAATGGACGCTTGAGGTGTGTTATGTAATCGCACGGTGAAGTACGGAATCAGGCATAGTGATTCATGTGTTATGTATGTGTTGGAGACTAGAAGTTCTCGTAACCCGCCTACACAGTGGTGGTATATCGTGTGTATCAGCACAGTGTAGCGGTTATCAGAAATTGGAAGCCCTAGTGGCTATCTCGTCACTTGATATGACGAATTTGAATAATGATATATGATTGCAGGCTGGTTGTCATAAGTCAGGTTGTCTAGACTAATGTGATATGGACTATATCGGAGAAATGTCACAACTGCGTGGCAGAGCGCATCAGAGTATGCTCCAATAGAGTAGTTGTACCCAGGACCAGCGGACGGCTGGTAGGTATTGCTTTGTAAGTTGGGCCTTCGTGGCGGATGTCAGTGTAGAGGTATCTACCATTGATTCAGTTCCGGTATTGAGGGACTTTGTCGGATAAGTTTCATGTGACCGAGCTCGAGGCTATATATACATGTTTGTTGCAATGAGCAACTTGAGTCGATGTGCATTCCCTTTTGCTAGATTTATGCATGGATCGGGTGGCACGCCGCCACATGTATAGTATCTGGATCGGGTGGCACGCCGCCACATGTATGGTATTTGGATCGGGTGGCACGCCGCCACAGGTATGCTATTGGAACGGGTTGCGCGCCGCAACAGTGTGATGTGGGAAATATAGCTTCCTATATGTACCTTGTATACAATACTTCCTCTCTTCTGAGGAATAGTCCGTATTGTGTATCGCTCGGGGAATAGCACATCGGTTGTGCCCATACAGGATTCGATAGTATATACTAAATGTATCACCGCGTGTGTGATTGATTGCTTGAGTTCAGACCTAAATATGTGTGTGGCTGACCATTTTGAGCATTGCGACTTGAGGTGCTCCATGGGTAATAGTGTTTGGATAGAATCATGAGTTGTGGCAAGGCCACGTGATGTTATGACCTTTTGAGGAGGATTCAGGTACTCTAATTCTATGATGTGAGATGAGATCTCAATTATGTGTTGTGATGGTATTGAAGAATTTGAATTATAGCTCTTTATGTGAGTCTGTTGTCATGATTCGAGTGTGTTCAGATCATTTCTTATTGGAGCCTGTGTTTTGCTTGTCGTGGCTTAGGCCGATGAGGAGGTGTCATATTACCAATGTGGTGTGTTATAATCGAAATGATCGTTGGAGTCATTAATGAGTGCGAACATACATGATTTCAGCTAGATAGAAAGGAAATATCGAGGTTTGGCTCCAAAATCCGTTGTAATATCAGTCAAAAGAGAAATGGCTTCATAAATGGTGGATCTGAGGAATTGTTACGGTTTAGCCCGTGTTTTATTTATCGTTGGCAGCATATGAAAGTGTTGGAATAAGACTTCAACTAATAAGAGGTTTCCATCGGTATTTGGGTATTGTAGGCAACTGTAGTAATAAAGAATGTTATTGTGGTCATATGAGTAAAGTTATGCGAAGTGTAAATTCAACAAAGTTATGCATTAATGTTTGGGTACAACATGTGGAGGTTGATATGGTGGTCGAATGATGGAAACAGACTTGGCAGGAAATTCAGGGTGTTGAAATTTGGCCTAATGGCTTATTCGCTTGAATAAAGAATTATATCTACAACATTATATAGCTAATGTGCTCAACTAAGTAGTGGTAGCACGGGAAGGTGCATGATGTGTTAAACAAGTTATTTGAGACTACATCATTGTAGTTCTCAGCACGTTCGAGGACGAACGTATGTTTAAGTGGGGGAGATTGTAATGACACGACCGGTCGTTTTGAGTCCCGACGCGTCATTCAGCAGATTGAGGCCATGAACAACTTCATCTCAGGTATATTGACTTGTGTGTATGGTCGGAATTAAAATTCAGGAAGTTTGGAGTCAAATCTAAATGGAAATTCTCATTTTGAAAGTTGAAAGTTGAAGAAATGAACTAGGATTGGAATTTTGAGTAAATGACCTCGGAATTGGGATCTAAAAGTTCCAGCATGCTCGTATGATGATTTTGAACTAGGGCGTATGTCCGGATTTGGTTTTTGATAAACCGTGAGCATTTCGGCGTATATGGTGGAAGTTAGTATTTTAGAAAAATTTCATAAATTTGGGTTGGAAGGCATTTTAGAGTTATAGATGTCCATTTGGGATTCCGAGTCTGGGAATAGATCCGTATGGTGATTTTGGAGTTGGGAAAGCGATCGGAAGTGAATTCGGATGTCCGGAGGTCATTTTGAAGTCATTTGGCTAAATATAGGAATTTGAAGGTTTATGAGAAAATTCGACCGGAAGTGAAAATTTTGATATCGGGGTCAGAATGCGATTCCGAAAGTTGGTACAAGTCCGTAATGTCGAATGTGACTTGTGTGCAAACTTTGAGTCAATTCGGATCGATTTTGGTAGGAAAAGGGACAATTAATCTCTTTAAGGAAAGCTTAAGTTGGAAAAGTCAACCTAACGTTGACTTATGAGTTAGAGGGCTCGGAACTGAATTCCGATGATTCGGTTAGTTTCGGGGGATAATTTAGGACTTAGAAGCGCAATTGGAAGTAATTTTGGAGGTCCGGTGAAGAAGTTAGCCTATTTTGGCGAAGTTGGAATTTTGGTGGAATCCAATCGATGGGTGATATTTTGATCCGGGAGTCGGAATGGAATTCTGACAGTTGCAGTAGCTTCGTTAGGTGATTTTGGATATGTCCGCAAATTTTTAGGTCATTCGGACATCGTTTGGTCGGGTTTTTGATCGAAAGTGTATTTTTGGAAGTTTTTGGAAACTTAGGCCTTGATTTGATGAAAATTGATGATTTTGATGTTATTTCGGCGATTTGATCACTCGAGCGAGTTTGTGTGATGTTTTAGAGTCAATGTGCATATTTGGTTTGGAGCCCCGAGGGCTCGGGAGTGTTTCGGAGGTGTCTCGGAATAATTCCGGACTTAGAAAATGGGCAGAAAATGCAGAAAAATCTGCTGTGAACAGTGTCCATGAACAGTGTCCGTGAATAGTACCGTGAACAGTACCCGTGAATAGTATCGTGAACAGTGTCCGTAAACAGTACCGTGTACAGTGTCCGTGAACAGTGCCGTGAACAGTAACCGTGAATAGTGCCGGACAGAATATATTTGAGGTCGGAAAATATATTGCCATTTTTGACGATTTGGAGCTCGGAAATGGCGATTTTTCGTGGGAATTTTGGAGAGAACAACGGGGTAAGTGTTCTTAACTCAATTTTGGTGGTATAACTCGAATCTATTGCAAGTTTTAGTATTTAATTTGAGAATTTTTGTTGAAAAGGGTAGAAAACCCTCTTGGATAGAAATAGTGATTTAAGGGGACAAATGAACTCCAATTTTTGTGAATTTGGTATGTACGGACTCGTGGCGAGATGAGGATTCCGGAAATATAAATTTCGAAATTTTTCGAGATGTGGGCCCGGGGCTCGGGTTTTGTCAATTTCGTGATTTTTGATATTTTTCGAGTTCTTTCGATTGGGTAATGTTCCATTAGCCTATTTTGATATATTTGTACTGATTTTGGCTAGTTTGACGTGCGTGATGCCGGTTCGAGGAGCTAAGGCGTCGCGGGCATGAAGCTTCTACCGGTTCGAGGTGAGTGGTAGTAGTAAATAATGTACTAAGGGTTTGAAACCCCGTACTAGCACTTCACAGTGCTATATTGAGATGAGACACGCGTTCTATGACGGGCGTGGTGACATTGTGATTGGGGGTTCGGACTTAGTCCTTCCCGACTAATAGTACACTATGTGTTATGACTGATAATAAGTTTATAACTGTGCAATTGGGCTGATAGCCATGTTTGGGGCCTTGTGCCGATCCTGTAGAGCATTAGGGAACCTATAGAGCTAGGTGACCCTTATATCGTGTTGGAAACATACACTCAGCCGTAGCTCTAGCTGTATAGTATAATATGAGCCCGTACTAGATGTGTATATTGAGAGAGATTATCTAGGGTGGAATTCCCTGTTCTAGCTGAGCGGGCCTGAAAGGCCAAGTCTATACCGATTGAGATGAGACAGGGTCAAAGACCCACTATGAGATGTTATATTGGGCCTGAAAGGCCAAGTCTATATTGACTGAGACAGGGTCAAAGACACACTATGAGATGTTATATTGGGCCTGAAAGGCCAAGTCTATATTGACTGAGACAGGGTCAAAGACCCACTATGAGATGTTATATTGGGCCTCAAAGGCCAAGTCTATATTGACTGAGACAGGGTCAAGGACCCACTGTGATATATTATATTGGGCCTGAGAGGCCAAGTATATACTGACTGGAAAAGGGTCGAGGACCCATTATGAGGTATTATATATATATATATATATATACCTATATTGGATCGAGCTGCATGCCGCAGCAGTATATATATTGGATCGGACTGCACGCCGTAGTAATACACATGTAATATACATGTAATATACATGTGGGACGGACTGCACGCCGCGGTATTATTGCGCTTGGGCTGTAGGAGCCCCTTCGGAGTCTGAGTCTGCACACATTCTCAGTGAGCGCTGGTGTATATTATGGGATCGGGCTGCACGCCGCAGCAGTATAGAGATATATACATATATATATTGGATCGGACTGCACGCCGCAGTAATATTTGTGTGGATCGTGCTGCACGCCGCAGTATTATAGTGCTTGGGCCTAGGGAGCCCCTCCGAAGTCTGTATACACCCCCAGTGAGCGCCGTCGACGTTAAATGGAGCGGGCCGCGCGCCGCAGCGGTATATGTATTGGAGCGGGCTGCGCGCCGCAGCATTATACTTATTCATATTCATATATATACTGAAATATTTATATGTATACTGAAATATTTATATGTTATCGACAGATGTATATGTCTCCATATATTGAAATGGCTGTATACCGTAGTGGTACGAGCGAGGATGTGGTCGGTGTGGGACCTAGATGAGATAGATGTGGACTGGAGATCAGAGTACTCATTATAGTGATGACTAACCTGTGGGGGTTGCCTTAGAACTGTTTAGTGATAGTACAGGAGTTCTTATTTTCGGTTATTGTTTATTATTGTTACTCACTGAGTTGAAATATACTCACCCCACTCCCCTGCACTTTTTGTGCAGATATACAGGTTCAGGAGGGCAGTTGAGCTATCGCAACTGCTTTATTATCCCCATTCCGTGGAGACTTCGAGGTAGCTGCCGACGTCCGCAGTACCTAACCTCTTTCTTTTTATCATTTTGTTGTCTCCATTCTGGTTAGACTTGATTTTGTAGTAGATCTCATTTGTAGAGGCTCGGACTTGTGACACCACGATTTGGTTGGGACTGTGTTCTTGTATTTCATTTCTACACTTCTTGATTTGTTATGAAAATAGGCTAATCACGCCGATTAATCAGTATTAATTATACTTGGCTGGTTTAATTGGATAAGATGGTCGGACTTGCCTAGCAATGTGTTGGGCGCCATCACGACCGGGGTTTGGGGTCGTGACAAAAACGAAGGAGACTTTACTAATACTAAGAGAGAAACAACTTGGACAAAATGGCAGTTACTAGGAGTAGAAGGATCACCTAATTTCTTCTAGGCTTGACCAAACAAATGGGGGTACTTTTCCTTCATCTCTTTTTCTGCTTCCCATGTGGCCTCCTCAACTTGTTGACTTCGCCACAATACTTTAACAGAGGCAACTTCCTTATTTCTCAACTTACGGACTTGCCTATCAAGAATGGCAACTGGAACTTCTTCATATGACAAATCTTCATTAACCTCTATAGCTTCGACGGGCATGATGGTGGATGGATCTCCAATCACTTTCTTCAACATGGACACGTGGAATACCGGGTGCACTGATGACATCTCGGGAGGCAACTCTAGCCTATAAGCAACTTGACCAATCCTTTGAACGATCCGATATGGCCCGACATACCTAGGACTCAATTTCCCTTTCTTTCCAAATCGCATGACTCCCTTCATAGGAGATACCCTCAAGAACACCCAATCATCGACTTGAAACTCCAAATCCCTTCGGCGAACGTCCGCATAGGATTTTTGACGACTCTGTGTTGTTTTCATTCTCTCCTGAATAACCTTGACCCTTTCCATAGCTTCGTACACCATATCTGGCCCTAGTAATTCCGTTTCACCTACCTCAAACCACCCGATTGGCGACCTACATCTTCTCCCGTACAATGCCTCAAACGGGGCCATCTGAATGCTAGCATGATAGCTATTATTGTAAGCAAATTCTATCAGTGGCAAGTGTTCATCCCAATTACCTTTAAAATCTAAGACACAAGCCCGCAACATATCTTCAAGCGTCCGAATGGTCCGCTCGGCCTGACCGTCGGTCTGTGGATGGAAAGCTGTGCTGAGATTCACCTGAGTTCCCAAACCTTGCTGAAACTTCTTCCAAAAGTTAGCTGTGAACTGAGCCCCGCGATCCGAGATGATAGAAAGTGGAGTGCCATGAAGCCTTACTATCTCCTTGATGTACAATCTTGCATATTGCTCGGCAGTATCAGTGGACTTGACAGGCAGGAAGTGAGCTGATTTGGTGAGTCGATCTACTATCACCCATATTGAATCGAACTTACGCTGTGTGCGAGGTAACCCTACCACGAAATCCATATAGATCATCTCCCATTTCCACCTTGGTATTTCTATAAGCTGAGTTAATCCTCCAGGCCGTTGATGCTCGGCCTTCACTTGTTGACAGTTCGGACATTTAGCTATAAAGCTTGTCACATCCCTTTTCATACCGTTCCACCAATAAATCTCCTTGAGATCGTGATACATTTTCGTTGAACCAGGGTGCACAGAATACCTGGAAGTATGAGCCTCTGCCATCACTCTTTCCCGAAGCTCGTCCACATCCGTAACACATAGCTATCTTGACACCGCAATACACCATCTTCGCTGCTGAGTACAAATGCTGAGGTCTTGTTATTCATGACTGCTTCCTTCACTCAAACCAATGCTGGATCCATGAACTGTTTTTCCTTGATTTCCGCGACCAATGATGATTCTGCTCCATTATGCACCAAAATATCCCCCTCGTCCTGACGCCGAGATACGAACCCCCAAACTGGCTAATTGGTAAACCTCTCGAGCCAGGGGTCTCTGATCTACACCCAAATGAGCCAAACTACGCATGGATTTTCGACTAAGAGCGTCGGCTACCATATTTGCCTTCCCTGGATGGTACAATATGTCCATATCATAGTCCTTGAGTAGTTCTAACCACCGCCGCCGTCTCAGATTCAGCTCTTTCTGCTTGAACAAATACTGGAGGCTCTTGTGGTCTGAAAACACATCTACATGAACCCCATAAAGATAGTGTCGCCATATTTGCAAAGCAAAAACAACTGTTGCAAGCTCCAAATCATGTGTCGGATAATTCTTCTCATGATTCTTGAGTTGCTTGGAAGCATAAGCTATGACATTTCCATGCTGCATCAGCACGCACCCAAACCGACCCTAGAGGCATCACAATAAACCACAAATCCCTCTGTGCCTTCTGGCAAGGCCAATACTGGTGTCGAGGTCAATCTTGACTTCAATTCCTGGAAACTTTTCTCACATGCTTCGGACCACTGAAACTTAACTGCCTTCTGCTTCAGTTTTGTCAATAGGGAAGCGAGGGTTGAGAACCCCATCTACAAACCTCCGATAGTACCCCGCCAAACCCAAGAAGCTACGTATCTCTGTCGGGGTCGTGGGTCTAGGCCAATCTTTCACTGCCGCAATCTTTTGAGGATCCACCTGAATTCCCTCACTGGAAATAACATGCCCTAGAAAGGCTACGGGCTCCAACCAAAACTCACATTTTGAGAACTTGGCATACAATTGATGCTGATGAAGGGTCTGCAATGCTGCTCTGAGGTGAATGGAATGATCTTCCCTGCTCCGAGAGTAGATGAGGATGTCGTCAATGAATACAATTACAAAGGAATCTAGGAATGGCTTGAAAACCCGATTCATAAGGTCCATGAAAGCTGTTGGGGCATTAGTTAGCCCAAAAGACATGACCAAAAACTCGAAGTGACCATAACGAGTTCTGAAGGCGGTCTTAGGAATATCCTGCTCCCTGATTTTTAACTGGTGGTACCTAGACCGTAAATCAATCTTTGAGAAGAACTTCGCTCCCTGCAATTGGTCAAATAGATCATCCACTCGAGGCAAAGGATATTTATTCTTGATGGTGACTTTGTTGAGTTGCCGATAATCAATACACATTCGAAGTGACCCATCCTTCTTTCTGACAAAGAGAACCGGAGCACTCCACGGCGACACACTCGGTCGTATAAACCCTTTCTCTAATAAATCCCTCAGCTGCTCCTTTAACTCCCTTAACTCTGCTGGCGCCATTCTGTATGGTGGAATGGATATTGGCTGAGTATCCTGGCAATACATCAATCCCAAAATCAATCTCCCTATCTGGCGGAATGCCTGGAAGCTCATCCGAAAACACTTCAGGAAATTCATTCACAATCGGCACGGACTCGAGGGTAGGCACCTCTGAGGTGGTGTCCGTTACCCGAACCAAATGATAGATACACCCTTCTTAATCATCTTCGAAGCCTTAAGGTAGGAAATAAACCTACCCCTTGGCACTACACCATTTCCTCTCCATTCAATAACTGGCTCATTAGGGAACTCGAGCCTCATAACTCTCGTTCGACAATCAAGTTTGGCAAAGCACGAATAGAGCCAATCCATCCCCATAATTACATCAAAATCTACCATCCCAAGCTCAATAAGATCGGCTGTGGTATCACGACCACCCACCGTAACAACACAATTCCTATAGACTCGTGAGGCTGTAATAGAATCACCGATTGGAGTCGACACAGAGAACGACTCATGAAGCTGTTTGGGTACTATCCCAAAACTTGAAGCAATGAATGGAGTAACATAAGACAAGGAGGACCCTGGATCAATAAGGGCATAGCAATCAATAGCCTGAACAGACATGATACCTGTAACAACATCTGGAGAAGCCTCGGCATTTTGGCGGCCACTCAATGCATAGAATCGGCTAGGTCCACCCCTACCCCGAGCTCCACCCCTAGCTGCACCACGCCCCGCTGATGCTGGAGTACGCGCTGATGATGTAGCAGCTGAAGAACCGGATGACTAAGCAGATCCCCTACCTATACCCTGACGGGGTGCACGATAGTCCCGCTGAATGTGACCTCTTACCCCACACTCGAAGCACACTGGAAGGTCAAGGTAGCAAGTCTCTGTATGAAATCTCCCACACTTGGGGCAGGTAGGTCTCCCCTGCTGCTGGGACCTCACTCCAGGACGGCCGGACTGGCGAGGCCTCCTGTTGTCCGAACCTGGTCTCGAAAAAGCAGTTACAGTATGAGAACAGTGGGAAGAGATGCAAAGTGATTTCCGTTAACCCTGGTTTACACAAAAGATCTTCCTTGAACCCGAGACCTAACAAAGTGATAGCAAATTCTACACATTGGTTGTGGGACCAACGTTATACGTGAGTAGTTCATGCCTGAGTGCAAAGCTGCTGTGGCGGCCTCATTCACTACCAAAGGGCTAAGGCCCTGAACAAACCGCTGAACCCGGGCATCCATGGTCGACACTAAATGAGGAGCATACTTGGACAACCTTACGAACTCCTGTGATACTCCCAAACACTCATACTGCCCTGTTTGAGAACCTCGAACCTCAGTGGCACGGGCTGCCATTGCCTCAGCAGGTAAGAAGTGGTCCATAAATGCATCCACGAACTCATCCCATCTGGCCGGAGGGCTCCCTTCCTCACGGGAATCCTCCCACATTTCGAACCATGAACGTGCCGCTCCCTTCGGCCTGTAAGAGGCCAACTCTACCCCCTCTATATCCTGTAGCCTTCATCACTCGGAGGGTCTTGTATATCTCATCAAGGAATTCCTGTGGGTCGGCCTCTGGATCGGTGCCTGAAAATTCTGGAGGGGCCAATCGCAAGAATTGATGGACTCTGGAGCCAAAGGAATCTCCCTGTCCGCTGGAGGATGCAGGGGCATCATGGGATCTCTGGGCCTGTGCGGCCACTAGATGTGTTAACATATGGATGGCTCCCCTAAGATCTTCATTAGAGATACCAAAGCCCGAAGCGGGAACTGTATTTGAGTCAGGAACACTGGCAGGAGGAATGGTGGCATCCTCTGCCGCAGCTGGGATAGGGACACTTGGGTTTTGAACGGATGGGTCAGGCAAATTCGGGACTGGTGGGTCATTCTCTCCCACGGCATCGGGTACATGATTAATAGCCGCACTTGGGCCGGCATTGGCCCTAAGACCGAGTCTAGCCTTCTTCTTAGGTGCCATATTCTGAAAATTTGGGAACAAGGCACGAATTAGACACGGATATTTCCACATTGCACTTTACCGCACGATATAGATTAACAAAGAAATAGGTAAATTCCTAAATGCCCGTGTAGCCCCCTACTTATATGATGTGGTCGACAACACACCTATAAGAAGGGCACTACTAGACACGGCTCCGAGACATCCTAGGACACTTTAAAAACCATAGGCTGTGATACCAAGTTTGTCACGCCCCAAATCGAGGGACATGACCGGCGCCTGACCGGGTTGCCCCAGTCAAGCGGACCTGGGTGCCTTTCATTCCCACGCGTTACCCCTGTGTTGATTGTTTCTCATTAACCAAATATCTTACTACCATGAATGATTTCACATTAAACAAATAAAACCATACGAGTGATTCATTAACAAGTTTGCAGTTTTTACAACGCCCGACATAACATAATGTATACATAATACTGGAGTCCCACAGTTTACATGTCTACAGAGCCTCTAGGATACAAAAAGGGGAATACAATACTTGCCGGTAACAAGGCTCCGGCTATACCTTACAAAACTAAAATGAAATCTAAACAAAAGTGGCATGAACCACAAAGGGCCCCAAGGAAGAAAGGGGCTCACCAAAAACGGGTAGTGGAAGGAGAAGGATACTACTGCCGATGAGCTGAAGTGCCTGCTACTGATCCACCTACAATCATAACACGAATGTAGCGTCCCCGGCAAAAGGGACGTCAGTACACTTGAATTGTACTGGTATGTATGGACAAACTTTGTCCCAAGTAAACTCAAGCCATTAAATTACATTAAAACTAATAAAGCCAGCCAACCATGTTTTCCACTTTTTTCTCATTTCCGATAAGCCTCAACATAAGCACATTCAAGGTCAACAAATAGAACAACAACCAATTAACAACATAAATTGCAAGTAGTCAAATATAGGGGCAATCAGTGCCTCCCCAGGTTGCAAACTCTCCTGCTGTCTCCTTTCACAATTTCACATCATTGATTTTTGTATCAATTTTCAATAGCGATTTCGATCGCTTTCCATCCTTATTGCCCCCGACCACCCTTATTACCTCGGCCACCCTTATCACCCCAACCCACACCTTATTTCCTCACGTTGCGGCGCGCAAAACGACCCCGCCTTACAGTTTAAAACACAACCAACAGCAGATAAGGTACTACACACAATTTTAACAAGTTCAAATAAGCAACTTGCACATTGTTTCATGTTCTCAATTATATTTCAAATCAATATCACAACCATGTTACAATATTTCCATAATCAAGAATATTCACACAAGTATGTTCAATAATTTTCCACAATTCAAGTGTTTCATCTCTTTCCACAATAAACCAATTCTCGAGTGTTTCGTTCCCTTTCCACAAAGTGCCATATAGGCCATCATAAGTATTATTCACAATTCTTTACCCAATTCAACTCTCATTTAACTTTCGGTTCATATTCTATAACACATCACTCATATTTCAACAACAACTTTGAGAATTTCACACAATTTGTCAAATTAACATTAACCAAGCAATTTTTCACACATATAGGCGATTTCACAAGAATCAAAATTAGCCTTACATACCTGGTGATGATTTTTCTTCCTACTTTATGCTTACCCAAGATATCCTACTCTTGCCAACCTTGTTCTTGAAGACTCTTACTTCTACTCACTTCTTTTTACTAGAAATCAAGTTCAATAATCATGCATGAGTGTAAAAGTTCTATTTTCAAAAGCTATTATATGCAAACCTCTCTTTACCCAATTAAAACTGAAAATCAAAGAAAATAGTTAGGGTTTTTACCTTGAAAAGATTGGGGAAGTTGAATCCTTGTCCTAGGATCCCTTGGAATTAAGATGGTTGGAACAATCTTTGAAGATGAAAGATTTCTCTCTCTAAAAACCCTCCCTTCTCTCTCTAATTTTGGTAAGATGATATGATAAAATGAAGAAGAAAGGTGTTATATTAAAGAAGAGATCGGGTAAAAATGTTACAAAAATCTGGGCCGGGGCAAATCCGCGGTGCACTTTGCGACCGCAAAATCAACATGCGGTCCGCATAGTGACCGCAGAATGGCCTCAAAAATGACTCAAGTTTTGTTACAGAATGCGACCAATCATGCGGTCCGCATTCCTGATCTGCGGTCGCAAAGTGGACCGCAGATTCACTATGCGATCGCAATTTCGACCGCATTATTGACACGATTTTGGGAAACTCTCCGGAACGTTTTGCGGCAAGAATGCGGTCCGCATAACAGGTTTGCGGTCGCATTCTTGATCGCATATTTGACACTTTTCGGAAAAATTAATTCTCTATATTTTTGAAACTTAAATCACTACCAAGGGTCCGAACCGCGGCGAGCAAGCTCGCCGCGAAGAATTCTACGCATTCCTAACACATTATTCGGACCATGACACCACAGCTACTAGGTTTTATGCACAAAAAGTTTACGGGGTCTTACACCGGGTCTCTGGGAATCGAACCCACAGCCCTGGGATCTCCGGGAAATGAACCCGCAGTCCACAAACACAACCAATAAAGGAATACACAGAGAGATTATAATATGCTTATCTACAACTTCACCGAGAAATAGTGCCAACAATTATCAAGAAGCTCAAGTAAGACAATTAGGCAACTAGGCAGTTAAATACCACCTAATCATGCTTTTCTAACTACTACCGGGTAAGAATATCGAATAAATCACCTAAGAGCAGGAATATCACTAATCGGACAATTCAAGTAAAGTGTATGTTACAACAACCAGCGCATGTACACGCCCGTCACCTCGCGTACAAGGCATTTAAACTATCACATAATATCCTAGGGGTGAAAGTTCCCGCACACGAGGTTAGACAAGCCACTTACCTCGACTCCGGTACAAAACCGCTAAGAGACAACTCTCTTGCCGTGAATGTCGACCTCCACAGGCATAGTATCTGATAAAAATTAATAGAATCACATCAAAATAGGCCAATTGGGCATTACCCAACCAAAACAATTCAAAATACACCAAAACCCACAAGTTGCCAAAACCCGACTTTCGGTACGCTTCTCAAAAAATTACGAAAGTTATATATTCGGGTTCCTTATCTCAACACGAGTCCGTGTATCAAAATCGAACTCCGTTTGCCCATTCAAATCAAAGATTTCCTAAAATTTCGGCCTAGGGCTCAAACCTTCCATTAATCCTCCATTAACAGTGAAATAATCATGGAGAAACATCAAAATAAAGTTCATATATTTACCTCCTTGATGAGACGAGAACAACACCGTGAAAATCACCTCAATCGGAGCTCTAGAAGTCAAGATATGCCCAAAATACTAAACTTCTCGGTTTTAAACACTAACCATGCCTATTTTTCGCTTTTGCGGATAATTTTCGCATAGGCGGGACCGCTTTTGCGGTTCTATTTCCGCTTTTGCGGTTCCGCATCCGCGGTCAAATTCCGCTTCTCCGGTTCTGACAGACACCAGCACTTTTCTCGGCACGGAAATGAGCATAACTTCCTCATACGATGTCCAAATTCGACGATTCTTTTTGCTATGGCTCCGAAATTACGATACGGATCTAATGGTTCAAAAAAAACTGAATTTGGAGATCATGTACCTAATATGGTACCCCTTTATGTTCAAAGAAGCAAAGGTTGAAACATCAAATAAGAGCGTGATCACAACCCGAAACACACCCGAGGCCCCCGGGACCCCAATCAATCATACCAACCAACCCCAAAACACATTACGGAATTGCTCGAGGCCTCAAACCACATCAAACAACTCTAAAACCATGAATTACACCCCGATTCAAACTTTATGAACTTTGAAGTTTCCAACTTCTATTTCCGATGCCGAAACCTATCAAATCGCATCCGATTGACTTCAAATTTTGCACACACGTCCAAAATGATATATCGAAGCTACAGAAACTTTCGGAATTCCATTCCGACCCTCGGATCAAAATCTCACCTATCAACCGAAATTCGCCAAAATACTAACTTTGCCAATTCAAGCTTAATTCTACACCGGTCATCACAAAAATATTCCGGACACACTCCTAAGTCCCAAATCACCTAACGAAGCTATCCGAACCATAAGATTTGCATTTTGAGTCAGATATCAAAATTTCCACTTCCGGTCAAATTTTCTCAAAAACCTTCAATTTTCTATCTTTAGCCAAACGACTCCAAAATGACCTGCGGACCTCCGAATTCACTTCCGATCGCGCTTCCAAATCCAGAATAACCATACGGAGCTACTCCCAGTCTCGGAATCCCAAACGGACATCAATAACACTAAAATGCATTTTAAGCCAAATTGATGCAATTTCTTCTAAAATGCTATCTTCCATAATATGCGCCAAAACGCTCCCGGGTTATCAAAAACCCGATCCAGGCATACGCCCAAGTCCAAAATCATCATATGAACCTGTTGGAACCTTCAAATCTCAATTCCGAGGTCGTATACTCAAAATTCCAATCCTAGTTCATTTCTTCAATTTTAAGCTTTGGGAATGAGAATTTTCATTTAAATTTGACTCCAAACTTCTTGAATTTTAATTCTGACCATACACACAAGTCAATATACTTGAGATAAAGTTGCTCATGGCCTCAAACTGCTGAATGACGCGCCGTATCTCAAAACGACCGGTTGGGTCGTTACAATCTTTTAATATTTTTGAACTAAATTGTTCTGGTAATTTTGAAAAATATAATTTTCTTATTTCTTTACTTTCCTCTATACTATATATTCCTTTATAGTAAAATTCTTTAAATGCACATGTATATTCGTCTATGTAACACATATTACATATTGCTAATTTTGACATTAGATTTTTATTTAATATTTTTTCTCTATGCTGTTCCATGCACGAAGGTTAATGCCGTTCCATGTTGTTGATTATGCACGAAGGATCATGTCGTGCCTTGTTATTGAACCATGTACGAAGGATCATGCCGTACTATGGATGTGAGGATGAGAGTAAAAGCACAAAGGGTGATGCCGTGCACTTTATTTGCTTATTTGGTGAGGATGAGAGTAAAAGCACGAAGGGTGATGCCGTGCAACTACTTGTTATTCCTTGATTTGATATTACTTGTTTTTCCATTATACTTTGTTTTTTTCTTGTGGACTTATTAAGTGTTGTTAATTGTTGAGTTCATTTGAGATATTCCTTATTGCGCTATTACTTGGTTACTTCTCATTATTTTGTGGTATACATATATATGGAACTGCACAGGTTTATGTGGGTGTCTGGTCCTAGGCTTGTCACTACTTCGCCGGGATAGGCCAGGCACTTACCAGCACATGGGGTCGGTTGTGCTGATACTGCACTTCTGTGCGTTTTTGCACAGGTCCAGGTTTCGATCAGGAGCAGCAGCAGTAGATCTTTCGCGTGGAAGTTGATCATATTTGAGATCGAGGTAGCTTGCAGGCGTCCGCAGGCCCGGCGTCTCTTCCTTTTAATTATGTCATTAGTTGTAGTCTCCTTGTTCCAAGACAAACAGATTATGTTATATTTCTTTCAGACTTTTATGTGTAGTATTCAGTAGTAGTTCGTGAGTTGGTGACTCCACGTCTTGGGTAGAGGATTTCAGTATGATTTTACCTTGAAACTGGTTATTTCTATTTTGATAAAGTCTTCCGCACTTATTTAATGAAAGTTATGGTTTTGTTGATAAATTAATTATGCAATATTATTAAAAACAGGATAGTATGAATACAGTGGCTTGCCTAGCTACTACGAGTAGGCGCCATCACGATCCCGATGTTGGGGAAAAATCCGGGTCGTGACATACATAGACGAATATACATGTGCATTTAAAGAATTTTACTATAAAGGAATATACAGTATAGAGGAAAGTAAAGAAATAAGAAAATTATATTTTTCAAAATTACCAAAACCATTTAGTTCAAAAATATTAAAAGATTGGAATAATGCAGCATTACAAGATACTTTAGGAGCAAGAATTAAATACTTACAAAATTGGTTTACAGAATTATGTGAAAAACATAAAGAAGAAATTAAAATGGAAAAAACGTTAATAAAAAACTTAGCATGTTGTAAAGATAAAACCGCACCTCAGTTTGGATGTAATAAAAGATACTATAATAAAAATCATAATAAAATTAAGAAATACAAAAAGTATAAGTCAAAATTTAAGTATAAAAAACCTAGATGAAGATATTATGTAAAGAAATTTAATAACAAAAGGCAGTACCGACCTAAGAAAAAATTATCAGAATGTAAATGTTATAATTGCGGAAAACTAGGACATTTAGCAAAAGATTGTAAAATACCTAAAAATCAAAGAGCTAAGCAAGTATCAGAAATAATAATAAACGACGAAGAATACGTACAAATGGAATACATAGACTATGAATTAGAAAGCAATGATAGTATTTATTAATTATCAGAAAATGAATTAGAAAATGAATCAATACTAGAATCAGATAATGAAGACAATGAATTAACAGATGACTGAAAAAGAAATAAATATAATAACACAAGAAGAATTCCAAGATGAAGAATCTACGGAACAAAAAGTAATATTTGATGAAAATATATTTGAACAAATAAAAGGAAAAGAATTAGACTTAAGTGTAGAAAAAATATTAGATATACCAAAAATGAAAAACTGGTTTAAAAGAAGTAAAGAAGAATACTATATAATTGGCCAAAGAGAACACATAATAGACTGTAAATATACCAAAGGAAAAGCTAAAATACCAATAATAAATAAATGTATAATAAATAAAGAAATACAGGATATAAGGGCAAAAAACCCAATTAAATATGTACATCTAGGAGGAACAAAAATATTAATAAAAGCATGTTTTAGAGAAGGGATAGATACACCACTAGAAATTTATCTAGCAGATGATAGAATTATACAACCTATAGAAAAAAGTATAATAAGTGCAGTACGAGGAAATTTGATATATCAAAAATTTAAGTTCATAATTAGTGCTAACTATTCAGTAGCGATAAATGATAAAAATATAGATAAATCACTTGTATTATACTGGAAAATGTCAGGAATAGAATTAACCCCAGGTAGTAAGATATTTACAAGCAAGATGTAAAAATCTATATATATTAACAACTAAACATAAGATAATGGCAAGAAATAAAATAAACAAAATAAAGACAGAAAATCCTTTTGAAAGATGTCACGACCCCAAATCCGGTCGTGATGGCGCCCAGCACACTGCTAGGCCAGCCCGACCAATCAACAATAATCACGGAGCCACGAGCTCACTTTATCCAATTTAAGCACAACAGTAATAGATATATTAAAAACAGGGAACCAAGTCCCAACATGTGCCAACTCCCATAGACCGAAGGGTCAAGAGTCATGAGCCTCTACAGAGTATACAAAGTGTAAATAGTGAATATAATTGTGCACAAGTGTGGGATAATCAGAACAAAAATACAGGCAAACTGGAGAATCAGGTCCTGCGAACGCTGGCAGCTACCTCGACTGTCCAAAAGCACTCCCGAGCCGCAATAGAATCAGCCCTGCTGTGATGTACCTGGATCTGCACACAAGGTGCGGGGAGTCGGGTGTGAGTACTTCCAACTCAGCAGTAATAAAAGTAAATAATGCTGAAGGGAAGAAAACCACGATAGGCACTATCACTTGCTACACAATACAGAACAATCTTTTTATTCCTTTCAAACATATGTGAGTAGATTATTTAGAAATTTCAATTTTAGCTACTTTCTTTCATAATAATATACCAATACATGGATACAATCTCAAGCAGTGCAAGTCCGCACTCAAATCAGCCCCTCGGGCTCAGCACTCTTTATCAGTTTACATCAGAAGATCTGGTCAATAAGGCAACAAATGCATGTGTGCCAGTAATGTATGAGTGATGAATGTTATGTCACGTAGTACACGTAAACCAATGTGTGTATGCCATGCAATGCATATGACCGCTACGGCGTGTAGCCCGATCCAATTTGGGTACCCGTGCTCACTGTGGGGGTTCAGACTCCGGAGGGGCTCCTACAGCCCAAGCACAATATTAATATCACACCTGCTGCGGCGCGCAGCCCGATCCGTATACCACTGCGGCGTGCGGTCCGATCCATGCATGTGTATGCATATGCTCACATGAAATGTCATTCCCTAACATATGGCCCTCTGCCCAATCAGTCTAACAAATAATCAAGAAAGCCCTACGGGCAACAATATCATATTAGCTCACAGCTAAAAATGTTATTAAGACCTTTTTCAAGCCTTACAAAAATACTGATTAGCAAAATACCATTTTAAACCTTAAATTTAGAATAAAATATGCACAGTGTTATCAAAACAGCGATACCAATCCCTGAAGGATTCAAATAATTGGCACGAAGCCCAAACATGATAATTAGTCCAATTCATTTCAACAATTAGGTGTTATTAATTATTACGCGGGACGGACCAAGTCACGATCCCCAATGGTGCTCTACCCCACACCCGTTATCCGGCGTGCAAGTCACCTCAACACAGCACTAAGATGTGCAAGTCCGGGGTTTACTAACCCTCAGGACATCATTTACAAGTATTACCCACCTCGAACTGACGAAAACTCATGCCCGTGACACCTTAGCTCCTCGAACCGGCATCCACGCACATCAAAACTAGTCAAAATTAGTACAAATATATCAAAATAGGCTAATGGAGCATAACCTAATCGAAAGAACTCGAAAAATATCAAAAATCACGAAATTGGCAAAACCCGAGCCTCGGGCCCACATCTCGAAAAATTTCGAAACTCATATTTCCATAATCCACGTCTCGCCACGAGTCCAAACATATAAAATTTACCAAAATCGGAGTTCGATTGGCCTTTCAAACCCCAAATTTTTGTTTTCAATATCTAGGCCACAATCCTTCATAATTTCTACCCAAATTCATGAAGACTGATGTTAATTCTACCATAAAATGATGTTTTTGAGTCAAGAAACTTACCTCCGATGAATACCCGATAATTTCCCAGCGTTTTCCCGTGATTTCTTCTCTCTAGGGCTCAAAAATGGTGTTTTGGGTATATGTACCCGCGACTGGTTCTGTTCTGGTTTTAATTTCACTGCCAGACCATTCCTTCTATGCGATCGCAATGGCCCTATGCGATCGCATAGAGTTAAATTTTCCTGCCAATTTCCCCTTCTATGCGATCGCAATGCACCTCCGCGATCGCATAGCACAACCTTCCAGGCCTCATCTTTTCTTCTCTACGATCGCAACACTGGTTATGCGATCGCAATGTACAGTCCTGATAAGCCTATGCGATCGCACCCCTTGCTATGCGATCGCATAGCACATTTTTCTCACCCCTCGAGGCTCTTCTATTCGATCGCAATGACTCTATGCGATCGCATAGAGCAATCACTGTCTACAATTTTCTGCTGCATTTTTCAACTCAAAAATTCCCGTTAGCCATCCGAAATCACCCCGAGGCCCCGGGACCTCAATCAAAGCCACCAGTATATCACATTACCTCATTCAAACTTGCTCATAACATAAAAACACCATCCTAAACATCAAAATCACCAATTACACACCGATTCAAGCCTAAGTTTCTTCAAAATTTCCGAATTGCTCATTCAATCAAAAACCCGACCAAACGACGTCCGAATGAGCTGAAAATTTGCAGGAATATCCAAAATCACCTAACGGAGCTACCGCAACTGTCGGAATTCCATTCCGACTCCCGGATCAAAATCTCACCTACCGTTCGGATTTCGCCAAAATTCAACCTTAGCCAATTCAAGCCTAAAACTACACCGGACCTCCAAATTCAATTCCGATTGCTCTCCTAAGTCATAAATGATCCCCCGAAACTAGTCGAATCATCGAATCTGATTCCGAGCACTCTAACTCAATAGTCAACTCTAGGTTGACTTTCCATATTCACATTTCCTTCAAACATGCTATTTGCTTCATTTTCAATTCAATTCATTCCTAACTCATCCGATAGGTTCTAACACTGATATAAAATCATAAGATATGTAAATGCAAGGTAACGGGGTGGAAATTCCCGTAACGATGGTCCGAGTCATTACATTCTCCCCAACTTAAACAAACGCTCATCCTCGAGCGGACTCAGAGTTGTACTAGAAGCAACCCAATAGCTGAATGACCTTACCAAGTATATACTCGGGCGATCATACGTCACCCTATCTCACATAAGTCCGAAAACACCATATAGTCAAAATTTCACAGACCATCTGAACCATAAATCACATTGCACTTTCTGAAATCATATGCCAAATGCTAATCCCTTGCCTATACTCTGGATACACTCGAATCTACTGCAATAACCCATATTCACTACTCCGGGTGAGATCATATGATGTATCAACAACCCAATCACTCGAGATGATAGTCTCTAATCACAACAACTGACCACAATCACCAAATACTAGCTGAAAACCTCTTTCATTAGATAGAGTCTTATTCCAACACCTCCATATCCTGCCCACGGTAGCTGAAGCACGCGATATACCGAACCGATCTCTCAGGTTAACCATTCGTGAATCTATTTCCCTTTTTAAAACTCATACCACGATAGGTTTCGGAGCCAAACCTCGATTTTTACCTTTCTAACAAGCTAAGATCCAATATGTTCGTATTCATTAATAACTCCAACGGTCATTTCGATTATAACACACCGCACTGGTGATATGACACCTCAACACCGGCCTAAGCCACAACGAGCACAACATAGGCTCCAATAGAAACGTCTGCACACACTCGAATCATGACAGCTCAAATCATGACAATTGTCTCCAGCAATTAGAGCTGCAATTTAATCCCTCTGTACCATCATAATATAGAACTGAGATCGCGTCTCGCATTATAGAAATAGAGTACTTGAATCCTCCTCGAGAGGTCATAACATCACGTGGCCTTGCCACAATTCGTGATTCTACCCAAACATTATTACTCATGAAGCACCCCAAGCCACTAAGCTCAAAATGGTTAGCCACGCACAGATCTAGGTCTTGAACCCAAGCAATCAACCTTACCTACGGTGAAACAATTAATGTATGCTATCAAATCCTGAAAGGACACAACCGACGTGCCATTCGCCAAGCGATACTCAAAACGGGACTTTTCCTCAGAAGTAGGGAAGTATTGTATACCCAGTAGCATATAACTAACTATATTTTCACAATATTCTGTTGCGGCGTGCAACCCGCTCCAATGACATACCCGTGGCGGTGTGCCACCCAATCTAGATACCATACCTGTGGCGGCGTGCCACCCGATCCACGTATAAATCTCGCAAAAAGGAAATGCATATCGAGTCGAATTTTCTCATTACAGCAAACATATATATATAGCCTCAAGCTCGGCCACATGAAACGCATCCGACAACGTTTCTCAATACCGGAACTGAATCAATGGTAGATACCTTTATACTAACATCCGCCCCTAAGGTTCAACTGACAAAGTAATGCCTACCAGCCGTCTGCTGGTCCTGGGTACAACTACTCTGTTGGAGCATACTCTGATGCTCTCTGCTACTCAATTTGTGCCATTTTCCGACATAGCTCATATCACATTACTCTAGACGACCTGGCTTATGTCAACCAGTCTGAAATAAGGTATCATAACCCAAATTCATCATATCAAGCTAAGAGAGAGCCACTAGGGCTTCCGATTTCCAATTACCGCTAAACGGTGCCGGTACACACGACATACCACCGCTGCGTAGGCGGGTTACAAGAACTACTAGTCTCCAACACACATATAACACATGAATCACCATGCTTGATTCCGTACTTCACCATAAAAATACATAACGCACATCAAGCGTCCATTCATACCACGAAAACCATTCAGAAATTTCACTATGCCATCAACGACTCAATTATTATAGTCGATCCAACAAGAGAATACCACCATACCACTGGATATTATCAGTTTACATTACCTTGTCCTTTTGGACCATATACCCTGCCAAATTACTAGAATAGCAGTACCATTTTCCTTAATCACCAGAAAGATCGATTCTTAAATCACCTGCAGTTGCCCGCGCTGCTCAATAATTTTAATGACTTCCCATATATTATGGACTGATCTCAAAACCTTGAATATGCCATTATCAACTTTTCCATAACCCATCGCATATACAATACCATACTTAAGATAACATGGAAATTCTTATCCTTTCCTACGCCGCAAACATCGACGCACTCAACTAGTCAAGGACTTTCATGATCCCATATAGAGAAAACTCATTACACATTCCACATACCAGGAATCAATCGTATTCCTTTTTATACCATTCTGGTTTATTAACCGGTTGTTCCATTTACCCAGTTTCCTTTCTGATTCATCTCTATTTTCATATCCGTCTTTACTGTAGTACCATAATACATCAACTCATGTTACCACACGAGACTCGTACACAAGACCACACGGTCTAAGACCCATAGGCCACTAAATACACTCTCAATGTTTCCCAATACGAATACCTAGAATCCCACCATTCACATGATATAACACAAGTCTTGATCTTCCCTAACGAAACCGCCATCTTTAGCCACATACACAAATCTTAAGGCACCTGACTATTACAAGAAAAATCTTGAACACTGCAAAACCATTATCGGGCATCATTCACCCTTATTCAGCTGTAATTCAACTGTCCTATTGAGTGGAACCACTCGTGTTTTGTTAGAACTTCTGACATCGCAGAACATGATTACTTACAGACACGATTAGCTATCACTCTTTTCTATACACCAAACATTCCTTACCAACATCAGTTCAAAACATCCTATTATTTCTTCACATCTACGAAGCACCATAACCTTTATCAGAATTTTCCCAACATACTTAGAGACAGAGCCAACACAGCACACAACAGTGCAATCAGTTAATCAATAACAACCTCCCCAACTTGGCTCGGAGCCATACATCAAGGCACTTCTAGCTACTCATAGCATTCTTACTCAAATGATGCCACAAAGTTCTAGTTAGATTAAACTCAAGTCATTTACAAGCTTCGATGGAGATTCGAATCATCAGAAATATTAACTCTTTTGCAATTCTTGCATTCATTCACACACAACAGTTACGCCCACTCTTTCGGTGACAAAATCTTTTCTAAGTCCCAAATTTTCCAAAAATTTCGGCAGAGTTTCCTTTGTAATTTGGCCTATCCACCTGCTAGAGAATCACCAAAACCATCCTAGCAATACATTCACAACTCGACAAGACATCACAATGCATATCGACAACATTAGTCTCAATACTACACAAATCATATTATCATAATTGGTACATGAACATGCGTTGTACCCGCTCGAATCATAACACATATCAACTACCTTTTAATTACACATGAGAATCAATCCATCTCCCTCGCCTCAATTTAGCATTTCAGCACAATACCTTCCACCAGGATACACATAGCATAATCATTTTAGTCTTCCTGAGTTTGAACTCGTTCCACTACACATAAGGCAGTTTACCTTCCAATTAAGAGGCGATGAAAATATTTCTCACGCCCACAGCTAGGGGTACATATCAAATCACAATAAAGATCAATATCGTATGAACTTCAGAATACCGGCTCGCGAAATTAGTACTTTGGTGCTCAAGCCATAGACAAGGATCTGGCCTCGAGTCCTCCTGACTGGCCCAACATGAATTCACAGAGATTATATCTCCCGCCCCTCGATCGGGGAATTGCAAGCCATAAGTCAATTATATTACTGAGCGCTCGATGCGTACACAGATGTGCGGAAGGAATTTCAAAATTATATCTCAAGCTGAATCAAGTGCGCACGATAAGAATTCCAAGAAATGTGAAGTGTTTCCTAAAGGTTCGCAGCCTCCCGAGGATAAGTACAGGTGTCCCCGTACCGATCCACAAGACTCTACTAACCGGCTCAAGACTCTTGAGGCCTAGTAAACCTAGGCTCTGATACCAACTTGTCACAAACCCAAATCCGGTCGTGATGGCGCCCAGCACACTGCTAGGCCAGCCGTACCAATCAACAATAATCACGGAGCCACGAGCTCACTTTATCCAATTTAAGCACAACAGTAATAGATATATTAAAAACAGGGAACCAAGTCCCAACATGTGCCAACTCCCATAGACCGAAGGATCAAGAGTCATGAGCCTCTACAAAGTATACAAAGTGTAAATAGTGAATATAATTGTGCACAAGTGTCGGATAATCAGAACAAAAATACAGGCAAACTGGAGAATCAGGTCCTGCGAACGCTGGCAGCTACCTCGACTGTCCAAAAGCACTCCCGAGCCGCAATAGAATCAGCTCCACTGTGACGTACCTGGATCTGCACACAAGGTGCAGGGAGTCGGGTGTGAGTACTTCCAACTCAGCAGTAATAAAAGTAAATAATGATGAAGGGAAGAAAACCACGATAGGCACTATCTCATGCTACACAATACAGAACTATCTTTTTATTCCTTTCAAACATATGTGAGTAGATTATTTAGAAATCTCAATTTTAGCTAATTTCTTTCATAATAATATACCAATACCTGGATACAATCTCAAGCAGTGCAAGTCCGCACTCAAATCAGCCCATCGGGCTCAGCACTCCTTATCAATTTACACCAGGAGATCTGGTCAATAAGGCAACTAATGCATGTGTGCCAGTAATGTATGAGTGCTGAATGTTATGCCACGTAGAACACGTAAACCAATGTATGTATGCCATGCAATGCATATGACCGCTACGACGTGTAGCCCGATCCAAGATGGGTACCCGTGC
Source organism: Nicotiana noctiflora (assembly GCA_032618575.1). Lineage (NCBI taxonomy): Eukaryota > Viridiplantae > Streptophyta > Magnoliopsida > Solanales > Solanaceae > Nicotiana > Nicotiana noctiflora. The sequence goes on from JASVEL010013876.1 coordinate 44,638, forward strand.
TCACTGTGGTGGTTCAGACTCCGGAGGGGCTCCTACAGGCCAAGCACAATATTAATATCACGCCTACTGCGGCGCGCAGCCCGATCCGTATACCACTGCGGCGTGCAGTCCGATCCATGCATGTGTATGCATATGCTCACATGAAATTTCATGCCCTAACATATGGTCCTCGGCCTAATCAGTCTAACAAATAATCAAGAAAGCCCTACGAGCAACAATATCATATTAGCTCACAGCTAAAAATGTTATTAAGACCTTTTTCAAGTTTTTCCTAACCTTACAAAAATACTGATTAGCAAAATACCATTTTAAACCTTAAATTTAGAATAAAATATGCACAATGTTATCAAAACAGCGATACCAATCCCTGAAGGATTCAAATAATTGGCACGAAGCCCAAACATGATAATTAGTCCAATTCATTTCAACAATTAGGTGTTATTATTTATTATGCGGGACGGACCAAGTCATGATCCCCAATGGTGCTCTACCCCACGCCCGTTATCCGGCGTGCAAGTCACCTCAACACAGCACTAAGATGTGCAAGTCCGGGGTTTACTAACCCTCAGGACATCATTTACAAGTACTACCCACCTCGAACCGACGAAAACTCATGCCTGCGACACCTTAGCTCCTCGAACCGGCATCCACGCACGTCAAAACTAGTCAAAATCAGTACAAATATATCAAAATAGGCTAATGGAACATAACCCAATCGAAAGAACTCGAAAAATATCAAAAATCACGAAATTGGCAAAACCCGAGCCCCGGGCCCACATCTCGAAAAATTTCGAAACTCATATTTCCAGAATCCTCGTCTTGCCACGAGTCCATACATATAAAATTTACCAAAATCGGAGTTCGATTGGCCTTTCAAAACCCAAATTTTTGTTTTCAATATCTAGGCCACAATCCTTCACAATTTCTACCCAAATTCATGAAGATTGATGTTAATTCTACCATAAAATGATGTTTTTGAGTCAAGAAACTTACCTCCAATGAATACCCGATAATTTCCCAGCGTTTTCCCGTGATTTCTTCTCTTTAGGGCTCAAAAATGGTGTTTTGGGTATATGAACCCGCGACTGGTTCTGTTCTGGTTTTAATTTCACTGCCAGACCATTCCTTCTATGCGATCGCAATGGCCCTATGCGATCGCATAGAGTTAAATTTTCCTGCCAATTTCCCCTTCTATGCGATCGCAATGCACCTCCGCGATTGCATAGCACAACCTTCCAGGCCTCATCTTTTCTTCTCTGCGATCGCAGCACTGGTTATGCGATCGCAATGTACAGTCCGATAAGCCTATGCGATCGCACCCCTTGCTATGCGATCGCATAGCACATTTTTCTCACCCCTCCAGGCTCTTCTATGCGATCGCAATGACTCTATGCGTTCGCATAGAGCATTCACTGTCTGCAATTTTCTGCTGCATTTTTCAAATCAAAAATTCCCGTTAGCCATCCGAAATCACCCCGAGGCCCCCGGGACCTCAATCAAAGCCACCAGTATATCACATTACCTCATTCAAACTTTCTCATAACATAAAAACACCATCCTAAACATCAAAATCACCAATTACACACTGATTCAAGCCTAAGTTTCTTCAAAATTTCCGAATTGCTCATTCAATCAAAAACCCGAACAAACGACATCCGAATGACCTGAAAATTTGTATGCATATCCAAAATCACCTAACGGAGCTACTGCAACTGTCGGAATTCTATTCCGACTCCCGGATCAAAATCTCACCTACCGTTCGGATTTCGCCAAAATTCAACCTTAGCCAATTCAAGCCTAAAACTACACCGGACCTCCAAATTCAATTCCGATTGCTCTCCTAAGTCATAAATGATCCCCCGAAACTAGTCGAATCATCAGAATCTGATTCGGAGCACTCTAACTCGATAGTCAGCTCTAGGTTGACTTTCCATATTCAAACTTCCTTCAAACATGCTATTTTCTTCATTTTCAATTCAATTCATTCCTAACTCATCCGATAGGTTCTAACACTGATATAAAAGCATAAGATATGTAAATTCAAGGTAACAGGGTGGAAATTCCCGTAACGACGGGCCGAGTCTGTCACGACCCCAAATTCGGTCGTGATGGCGCCCAGCACATTGCTAAGCCAGCCTGACCAATCAATATCAACAATGGAGCTAGAAGCTCTCTTTAACCCATTTAAGTATTTCAAAATATGAAACAATAGTAATACTTATACCAACCGCGGGGAAACCAAGTCCCAAAATATACTAACTCCCATAGACCGAAGGGTCAAGAGTCATGAGCCTCTAAAGAACATAAGTGTAATAAAGTTTATAACAACTCAGTGCGGAAAGGAAAGACAACAAGATAAGAAATGACAACTAGAAGGGGAGTCAGGTCCTGCGGACGCTGCAGCTACCTCGACTGTCCCGCACAATGCCTCCAAGTAGCTACCGAATCAAGTCTGCTGAGAGGTACCTGGATCTGCACACAAGGTGCAGGGAGTAAAATGAGTACTTCCAGACTCAGTGGTAATAAACAAGGGTAAGACAGCGTAGATAAGAAATCCGCAATAAAGCACTATGTAAAGCTATAACCAAAACCCTGTAGCATTTCAATATCAACAGTAGAGAGCCAACAATATCAACAACAAGTATAACAGCTAGCGGGTGTAGCTAAATGCAATGCAATGCATGAAATGACCGCTACGGCGGGTAGCCCGATCCAATTTTGGTACCCGTGCTCACTGTAGGGGTTCAGACTCCGGAGGGGCTCCTACAGCTCAAGCACAATAATACTGCGACGTGCAGTCCGATCCAACATATATACCGCTGCGGCACGCAGCCCGACCCATTACCAGTCAACTAATATGCAAATGCAGCCTCGCTGGCTCAAAAGTGGTTTTGAAAACTCTTTTATCATTTTTCAGTTCAAAACAGTAAATGTCAAGTTCCAGAGATTTGAAATTAGCATAATAAGAGAAATAGCTGCGGACTAGTAGTAAACTAGCATGTCTATATGATAAGACAATGATAACGATCCTCGCGGGATCCAATAAACTGGCTCACGGCCCACAAGTATACTCAACCGCCCAAGAAGGGGGTTCGACGGCTCGAGAATAGCCAATAATACAGTATCAACAGGTTGGACTAATATATAGTCTACAGTTCATGATCGACCCCGCACTTTCAAGAGTGTGCGTGTCTCGCCGCTATACGGCGTCACAAAGTGGTATACCGGGGTTTCGAACCCGCTGGTCATCACCCACATCTATTACTCACCTCAATACAGAGCACGACGACTATTCCGCGATGCCCTTGCCACGAGAATCAAGCTCCGCACGCGAAGAATCTGATCAAATAAATAGAAACACAACAAATTAGGCCAATGGGACGACACCCAATCAATATAACTCAATTTACATCAAAATTCCCAAAGTTGTCAAAACCCGACTTTCGGTACTCTTGTCGTAAAATTACAAAAGTCACATTTTCGGAACCCTCATCTCGATACGAGTCTAAGCATATCAATTTTACCAAATTCGGACTCCATTTGGCCATTCAAAACCTTGATTTTCTAAAGTTCAAGCCTAGGGCTAAATCCTCCATAAATTACCCCAAATTCCTCCATTTTCATGATATAATTGAATAATATTACCAATATTAATCATAGTTTAAGTCCATAGTTGATTACCTGATGATTTCCCTTGAGTTTCTCTTCAAAATCGCCCAAATCGCCTCTAAAGCCGAGATCCAAATGTGTGAAATGTTCTGAAATTTTTCTAACTTCTGATACACTTAACTCACAGCGATTTTCGCTTCTGCGGATAAAATTCCGCTCCTACGAGTCCGTATCCGCGACCAAAGGGTCGCTTCAGCGGTTCCAGGCCTAGCCGGCCAATTTCCGCTTCTGCGAGAAAAGGACCGCTTATGCGCGTCCGCTTCCGCGATTGAGCCTCCGTTTCTGCGAAAACTCCCGCTTCTGCGCACAAGAGTCCGCTCCTGCGGACTCGCCCAGGCGGTCAAGAATCCGCTTCTGCGGACCTTCCCATTTTCCATCACGTCCGCTTCTGCGATCACTGACTCGCACCCGCGATGCCGCTTCAGCGGAAGGGATTCCGCGTCTGCGATGCCTAGCGCTCCTGCGCTCCTCAGTCCGCTCCTGCGGACTCGCCTCCGCGCCCACTTTTCCGCAGGGGCAAAAATTACAGAACCAGAACACTTCAACCTGCAATTTCCATGATTTTCTTCCGTTTAACCATCCGAAAACACCCCGAGGCCCCCGGGACCCCAACAAAAACCACCAACATACCCCAAAACACGATACGAACTTGTTCCAATCATAAAAACACGTCTAATAACACCAAAACCCATAATTGACATCATATTCAAGCCTAAATTCCTTAAAACATTCCGAATTACACATTTAATCAAAAACCCGACCAAACGACGTCCGAATGACCTGAAATTGTGCAGGCACATCCAAAATCACCTAACGGAGCTACTGCAGCTGTCGGAATTCCATTCTGACCCCCGGATCAAAATCTCACCTACCGTTCGAATTTCCCCAAAATTCAACCTTAGCCAATTCAAGCCTATTTCTACACCGGGCCTCCAAATTCAATTCCGATCGCTCCCCTAAGTCACAAATCACTTCCCGGAACTAACCGAATCATCAGAATCCGATTCCGAGCCCTCTAGCTAAATAGTCAACTCCGGGTTGACTTTCCTTATTCAAGTTTCCTTAACAAAGGCTATATGCCTCATTTCCAATCCCAATCACTCCTAACTCACCTGATAGACTCTAACACTCATATAAAATCATAAAACATACATTTACAACATAACGGGGTGGTAATTCTCGTGACGACGGGCCAGGTCGTCACATTCTCCCCTCTTAAGCAAACGCTCGTCCTCGAGCGGGTCAAGAAACATACCTGAAGTCTCAAACAAGTGTGGGTATCTGCTCCGCATCTCCCGCTCGACCTCCCAAGTGGCCTCCTCCACGGGTCGACCTCTCCACTGAACCTTAACCGATGCAATCTCCTTAGACCTCAATTTTCTCACCTGCCGTCCCAAAATGGCAATAGGCTCCACATCATAGGATAGATCACCATCAAGCTGAATGGTGCTGAAATCCAATACATGAGACGGATCTCCAATGTACTTCCGGAGCATAGACACATGGAATACTGGATGAACGCTGGATAAGCTGGGCGGCAAGGCCAACTCATATGCCACCTCTCTAACTCTCCTAAGTATCTCAAAAGGACCAATGTACCTGGGACTCAACTTTACTTTCTACCCAAACCTCATGACACCCTTCATAGGTGAAATCTTCAACAATACTCTGTCACCAACCATGAAAGACAACTCTCGAACTCTACGGTCCGCATAACTCTTCTGACGAGACTGTGCCGTACGAAGCCTCTCCCGGATCAACTTTGCTCTATCCAGAGCATCCTGGACTAACTCAGTCCCTATCAATCTAACCTCACCAGGCTCAAACCATCCCACGGGGGATCTACACCGCCTGCCATACAATGCCTCATACGGGGCCATCTGAATACTCGACTGATAACTGTTGTTGTAGGCAAACTCAGCAAGTGGTAGGAACTCATCCCACGAACCACCAAAATTAATCACACAAGCTCGCAACATATCCTCCAAGATCTGAATAGTGCGCTCAGACTGTCCGTCTGTCTGGGGGTGAAATGCTGTACTCAACTCAACCCGCGTACCCATCTCTCGCCGAAATGCTCTCCAAAACTGAGAAGTGAACTGAGTACCCCTGTCGGATATGATAGACACTGGAACTCCATGCAACCGAACAATCTCTCGAATAAAGATCGCCGCCAACCGCTCCGATGAGTAGGTAGTACTAACTGGAATGAAGTGAGCTGACTTGGTCAGTCTATCCACAATCACCCATACGGAATCAAACTTCCTCGCCGTCCGAGGGAGTCCAGTAACAAAGTCCATAGTGATCCTCTCCCATTTCCACTCAGGAATAACAATGCGCTGAAATACACCACCGGGCCTCTGGTGCTCGTACTTAACCTGCTGACAGTTGAGGCACCGTGCTACATGTCTGACAATGTCCATTTTCATCTTTCTCCACCAATAGTGTTGTTTCAAATCTTGATACATCTTAGCAGCTCCTGGATGGATAGAATACCGCGAGCTATGGGCCTCTTCCAGAATCAACTCACGAAGGCCATCAACATTGGACACGCATATCCGGCCCTGCATCCTCAATACGCCGTCACTATCAATGGTGACATCTCTAGCATCATCATGCTAAACTCTGTCCCTCAGGAGAGCCAAATGTGGATCATCATACTGGTGCTCACGAATACGATCATATAGAGATGACCGAGATACAACACAAGCCAATACCCTGCCGGGCTCCGAAATATCTAACCTCACTAGCCGATTGGCTAGCACCTGAACATCATAAGCAAATGGCCTCTCCTCAGCTGGAATATATGCCAAGCTCCCCATACTGACCGCCTTCCGGCTCAAAGCATCGGCCACTACATTGGCCTTCCCCGGATGATATAATATAGTAATGTCATAATCCTTCAGCAACTCAAGCCATCTCCGCTGTCTCAAATTAAGGTCTTTCTGTTTGAACAAGTGTTGGAGACTACGATGGTCGGTATACACCTCACAAGACACACCGTACAAATAGTGCCTCCAAATCTTCAATGCATGAACAATGGCGGCTAGCTCCAAGTCATGAACAGGATAGTTCTTCTCATGTGGCTTCAACTGCCGAGAAGCATAAGCAATTACCTTACCTTCCTGCATTAACACACAGCCTATCCCCACTCTCGAGGCATCACAATAAACGGTATATGAACCTGAAGCTGATGGCAATACTAACACTGGAGCTGTGGTCAAAGCTGTCTTGAGCTTCTGAAAGCTCTCCTCGCCCTCATCCGACCACACGAATGGTGCACCCTTTTGGGTCAATTTAGTCAATAAAGAAGCAATGGATGAAAATCCCTGAACAAACCGGCGATAATACCCCGCCAAGCCAAGAAAACTCCTGATCTCTGTAGCTGAGGACGGTCTAGGCCAACTCTGCACCGCCTCTATCTTTTTCTGATCAACCCGAATACCATCACGAGACACCACATGTCCCAGAAATGCCACGGACTCGAGCCAAAACTCGCACTTGGAGAATTTAGCATATAGCTTCTCCTCCCTCAATCTCTGCAACACAATACTCAAATGCTGAGCATGCTCCTCCTGACTACGGGAGTAGACTAGAATGTCATCAATGAACACAATCACAAATGAATCCAAATAAGGCCCGAACACACTGTTCATCAGATGCATAAATGCTGCTGGGGCGTTGGTCAGCCCAAACGACATCACAAGAAACTCATAATGACCATATCGGGTACTGAATGCAGTCTTCATAATATCCGAGCCCCTGATCTTCAGCTGATGATAGCCTGAACGAAGGTCGATCTTAGAAAACACCCTCGCACCCTGTAACTGATCAAACAAATCATCTATGCGCGGTAGAGGGTACTTGTTCTTCACTGTAACTTTGTTCAATTGCCTATAATCAATACACATTCGCATGGAACCATCTTTCTTTTTAACAAATAATACCGGCGCACCCCACGGAGACACACTAGGGCGGATGAAACCCTTATCCAGAAGCTCTTGAAGCTGGTCTTTCAGTTCTTTCAACTCAGCTGGTGCCATCCGATAAGGAGGAATGGATATAGGCTGAGTGCCCGGCACCAAGTTAATGCCAAAATCAATATCCCTATCCGGCGGCATGCCCGGCAGGTCTGAGGGGAATACATCTGGGAAGTCCCTCACAACAGGTACAGAATCAATGCTAGGAGATTCAGCTCCCACATCTCTCACAAAAGCGAAGTACGATAAGCACCCTTTTCCAACCATCTTCCGAGCTTTTAAGAACGAAATAACACGGCTAGGGACGAAATCAGTCGAACCCCGCCACTCGATCTGAGAAATACCAGGAATGGCCAACGTAACTGTCTTAGCATGACAGTCCAATATAGCATGGTACGGAGACAACCGGTCCATACCCAATATAACATCAAAGTCCACCATCCCCAACAATAACAAATCTGCCTGGGTCTCCAGACCCCCAATAGATATAACACAGGATCTATAGACATGATCCACAACGATCGTATCACCCACGGGGGTGGATACATGAACAGGTAAATCAAGACTACTACGAGTCGCACCCAAGTGATGTGCAAAATAAGAGGAAACGTAAGAATATGTGGACCCTGGATCAAATAGAACAGAGGCATCTCTGTGACAGACAGAAATGATACCTGTAATCACTACATCGGAGGCAACCGCATCACGCCTGTCAGGAAGTGCATAGAATCGCGCCTGGCCTCCACCAGATCTCTCCTCGCCCCTGGGGCGACCACGAGAAGACTGACCTCCACCTCTACTAGACTGAGATGGTGCTGAAGAGGAGGGCTGATCCCTCTGCTGAGTCCCGCCCCTACGTAGTCGAGGGCACTGTCTCCTCATGTGGCCAAACTCACCACACTCATAACATGCACCTGGTGCTGGATAAGTAGGTGTTGCACTCTGGGCTGGGAGGGCACTAAGTGATGACTGACCCCGCTGAAACCCCTGTCGACCATGACCATAAGAACCTCCGCTCTGCTCTGGGCGGCCTGAATGAGAAGGTCTAGATGAGCGACCTCTACTCTGCTGGGAATGCCCTCTAGATGGAGCACCACTGAAACTGCCCGAACCACGAGGCCTCTTGGCCTCCCGCTCCTCTCTCTCTCGGCGACGATCCGCCTCAATGGAGCGTGCCATATCAGCAACCTGCTCAAACGATGATGACAGAACTCGCTCGCCGGTCATAAGAATACGGATAGAGTAGTTGAGGCCATCAATGAACCTCCTGATCCTCTCCCTATCGGTGGGGATCATCCATGTGGCATGCCTAGCCAACTGAGTGAATCTAAGCTCATACTGGGTCACAGACATGTCGCCCTGAATCAACCACTCGAACTGGCGACGTAGCTCCTCGCGACGAGATTGAGGTACATATTTCTCTAGAAAGAGAGTAGAGAACTGCTGCCATGTGAGAGGTGTTGCTCTTGCAAGCCTACGCCTCTCAAACTCCTCCCACCAATCAAATGCGGGACCGGTGAACTGAAATGTAGTAAATGAAACTCCGCTGGACTCAAGAATACCAGCCGTACGCAGCATCTTCTGACACTTATCCAAGAAACCCTGGGCATCCTCGCCCTCGGCGCCACTAAAATGGGGTGGCTGAAGTCTGCCAAATCTCTCAAGACGACGCCGCTCGTCATCGGGCATAACCTGAACCATATGCTCTGGAGCTGGAGCTGGTGCAGCTGGAGGAATAACCGGTGCAACCACCTGAGCGAGGACCGCCTCTGGCGTCTGAAGTCCCTGAACAACCTGCTCAGGTGTGCGAGCTGCAGGGGTCTGCTGACCACCCCCTGACTGAGATGTCGCTACAGTAGCGGTAGCCGAAACTACCCGAGCCAAACCGGAACACACTGATAATATCTGAGCAAGAGTCTCCTGAAGACCAGGAATAGCAATAGATATAGTCTGGCCCTGAACTGGGGCTGCCGGAGCATCAACCACTGGGGGCTGCTCCTGAACTGGTACAACGGGCGGGTCAGCTGGCACTGCCTCAGCTGCCCTACCTCTACCTCTAGCACGACCGCGCCCACGGCCTCTAACAGGTGGCAATGGAGGTCGTCCACCTCGTCCCGATGCTCGCGTTCTCGCCATCTGCGAGAGAATAGAATATAGAAGTTCAGTTCTCAGAACAACAAGATCGCACGACAGAGTTCAAGAAAAGTGAAGTTTTCCTAAAGGTTCGAAACCTCCCGAGGATAAGTACAGGCGTCCCCGTACCGATCCACAAGACTCTACTAACCGGCTCAAGACTCATGAGGCCTAGTAAACCTAGGCTTTGATACCAACTTGTCACGACCCCAAATCCGGTCGTGATGGCGCCCAGCACATTGCTAAGCCAGCCTGACCAATCAATATCAACAATGGAGCTAGAAGCTCTCTTTAACCCATTTAAGTATTTCAAAATATGAAACAATAGTAATACTTATACCAACCGCGGGGAAACCAAGTCCCAAAATATACTAACTCCCATAGACCGAAGGGTCAAGAGTCATGAGCCTCTAAAGAACATAAGTGTAATAAAGTTTATAACAAACTCAGTGCGGAAAGGAAAGACAACAAGATAAGAAATGACAGCTAGAAGGGGAGTCAGGTCCTGCGGACGCTGCAGCTACCTCGACTATCCCGCACAATGCCTCCAAGTAGCTACCGAATCAAGTCTGCCGAGAGGTACCTGGATCTGCACACAAGGTGCAGGGAGTAAAATGAGTACTGCCAGACTCAGTGGTAATAAACAGGGGTAAGACAGCGTAGATAAGAAATCCACAGTAAAGCACAATGTAAAGATGTAATTAATACCCTGTAACAGTTCAATATCAACAATAGAGAGCCAACAATATCAACAACAAGTATAACAGCTAGCAGGTGTAGCTAAATGCAATGCAATGCATGAAATGACCGCTACGGCGCGTAGCCCGACTCCAATTTTGGGTACTCGTGCTCACTGTGGGGGTTCAGACTCCGGAGGGGCTCCTACGGCCCAAGCACATCTCATAGAGATTTACTGCGGCGTGCAGCCCGATCCAACATATATACCTCGCTGCGGCGCGCAGCCCGATCCACTACTAGTCAGCTAATATGCAGATACAGCCTCTCAGGCTCAAAAGTAGTTTTTGAAAACACTTTTATCATTTTTCAATTGGAAAACAGTAATATCAAGTTCCAGAGATTGGAATTAGCAAAACAACAAAAATAGCTGCGGACTAGTAGTAAACTAGCATGTCTATATGATAAGACAATGATAACGATCCTCGCGGGATCCAATAACTGGCTCACGGCCCACAAGTATACTCAACCGCCCAAGAAGGGGGTTCAACGGCTCGAGAATAGCCAATAATACAGTATCAACAGGTCGGACTAAATTAGGCCAATGGGACGACACCCAATCAATATAACTCAATTTACATCAAAATTCCCAAAGTTGTCAAAACCCGACTTTCGGTACGCTTGTCGAAAAATTACAAAAGTCACATTTTCGGAACCCTCATCTCGATACGAGTCTAAGCATATCAATTTTACCAAATTCGAACTCCATTTGGCCATTCAAAACCTTGATTTTCTAAAGTTCAAGCCTAGGGCTAAATCCTCCATAAATTACCCCAAATTCCTCCATTTTCATGATATAATTGCATAATATTACCAATACTAATCATAGTTTAAGTCCATAGTTGATTACCTGATAATTTCCCTTGAGTTTCTCTTCAAAATCGCCCAAATCGCCTCTAAAGCCGAGACCCAAATGTGTGAAATGTTCTGAAATTTTTCTAACTTCCGATACACTTAACTCACAGCGATTTTCGCTTCTGCGGATACAATTCCGCCCCTGCGGAACCGCTTCTGCGACCAAAGGGTCGCTTCAGCGGTTCCAGGCCTAGCCGGCCAATTTCCGCTTCTGCGAGAAAAGGACCGCTTATGCGCGTCCGCTTCCGCGATTGAGCCTCCGTTTCTGCGAAAACTCCCGCTTCTGCGCACAAGAGTCCGCTCCTGCGGACTCGCCCAGGCGGTCAAGAATCCGCTTCTGCGGACCTTCCCATTTTCCATCACGTCCGCTTCTGCGATCACTGACTCGCACCCGCGATGCCGCTTCAGCGGAAGGGATTCCGCATCTGCGATGCCTAGCGCTCCTGCGCTCCTCAGTCCGCTCCTGCGGACTCGCCTCCGCGCCCACTTTTCCGCAGGGGCGAAAATGACAGAACCAGAACCCAACCTGCAATTTCCATGATTTTCTTCCGTTTAACCATCCGAAAACACCCCGAGGCCCCCGGGACCCCAACGAAAACCACCAACATACCCCAAAACACGATACGAACTTGTTCCAATCATAAAAACACGTCTAATAACACCAAAACCCGTAATTCACATCATATTCAAGCCTAAATTCCTTAAAACATTCCGAATTACACATTCAATCAAAAACCCGACCAAACGACGTCCGAATGACCTGAAATTTTGCAGGCACATCCAAAATCACCTAACGGAGCTACTGCAGCTGTCGGAATTCCATTCCGACCCCCGGATCAAAATCTCACCTACCGTTCGGATTTCCCCAAAATTCAACCTTAGCCAATTCAAGCCTATTTCTACACCGCGCCTCCAAATTCAATTCCGATCGCTCCCCTAAGTCACAAATCACTTCCCGGAACTAACCGAATCATCAGAATCCGATTCCGAGCCCTCTAGCTAAATAGTCAACTCCGGGTTGACTTTCCTTATTCAAGTTTCCTTCACAAAGGCTATATGCCTCATTTCCAATCCCAATCACTCCTAACTCACCCGATAGACTCTAACACTGATATAAAATCATAAAACATACATTTACAACATAACGGGGTGGTAATTCTTGTGACAACGGGCCGGGTCGTCACAGAGTCGTTACAAAAGAATAGTTACAGTTATAGATAATAATGAGTATAGTTATAATGAACTGGACATAGAAGAAGATTTAGACATAGTAAAAGAAAGACTAAGCACATCAAAAAGATTGAGTTTTGAAGTAGGACAAACATCATCAAATAAAACAAACACGTCAGATAAGGTAGGATATAAAATACCTAAACTTATAGAGCAATTACCAGGAGAAATAAAACATCATCATTATTACATAACAGGAGTAATGAATGGAAGAAAATACTTAATACTAATAAATACAGGACAAGAGAAAAACTATATAACAAGAGAATTAATCACAGAAGATGAGATACTAACTAGTGAAAAATTATACCCCGAATTACCTAAATGAATGATAACTAGTGAAGAAATAGCAGAAAAAGAAATAATTATAGGAGGAATAATTATGATAATAAGATTTAAAATATACCAAGAAGATAAAAATATTATATTAGGAATAAAATGGCTAGAAAAAGTTAAACCATACAACTTAGATAATGAACAACTAATCATACATTATGAAAATAAGAAAGTAACAATAAAAAGAACTATATTATAAATATGAAAATACATATACTAGTAAAAATAATAGTGGAAGGATACTACAATAGATACTACACACCTATGATAGACACAGGATCAGAAGTAAATTTATGTAGATATAATTGCCTACAAGAAGAGAAATGGGAAAAACTTAGAACACCCTTACCAGTAACAGGATTTAACAACGAAGGAAGCATAATTACCCACAAATCAAAAAAAATAAAAATACAAATATGGGATAAAATACTTACTATAGAAGAAATATACAATTTTGAATTACCCACAAGAGATATTTTACTAGGAATACCATTCTTAGATAAACTATACCCACATGTAATAACTAAAACACATTGGTGGTTTACAACACCATGTAAACAAAAAATAGGAGCAAAAAGAGTTCTAAAAAAGAAAAGAAAAACAACTGATTGGATAAAAGGAAGTGAGAAAATAACACAAAAATTAGAAAATGAAAAAGAAGATGATAATAAAATAGAATTAATTATCTTTTCAATAAATACAATTAAAATAATCCAAGAAAAACTAGAACCATTGTATAGTGAAAACCCATTACAAGGTTGGGAAAAACATAAAACAAAGGTAAAAATAGAGCTAATTGATGAAAATAGTATAATAACACCAAAACCTTTAAAATACAATTTCAAAGATTTAAATGAATTTAAAATACACATTGACGAATTACTAGAACAAGGTTATATACAAGAAAGTAATAGTAAACATACAAGTCCAGCATTTATAGTAAATAAACATAGTGAACAAAAAAGAGGAAAAAGTAGAATGGTTATTGATTATAGAAATCTAAATGCAAAAACTAAGACATATAATTACCCAATACCAAATAAAAAACTAAAAATAAGACAAATCCAAGGATATAACTATTTTAGTAAATTTGATTGTAAATCAGGATTTTACCACTTAAAGTTAGAAGAAGAATCCAAAAATTAACAGCATTTACTGTACCCCAAGGATTTTATGAATGGAACGTATTACCTTTTGGATATAAAAATGCACTAGGTAGATATCAATATTTTATGGATAACTATATCAAACAATTAGAAAATTGCATAATATATATTGACGATATATTATTATATTCAAAAATACAAGATGAGCATATAAAATTATTAGAAAAATTTATACATATTATAGAAATATCGGGAATAAGCTTAAGTAGAAAAAAGGCAGAAAATAATGAAAAATCAAATATAAATTCTAGGAATAGAAATAGATAAAAGTGGAATTAAAATGCAAACTCATATAGTACAAAACATAATAAATTCAAATGAACAATTAGATACAAAAAAGAAACTACAATCATTTTTAGGATTAGTAAACCAAGTAAGAGAATATATACCAAAATTAGCAGAGACTTTAAAACCATTGCAGAAAAATTTAAAAAAGGATATAGAGTATCACTTTAGTGAAGAAGATAAAAAACAAGTAAGAAAAGTTAAACAAATATGTAAAAATCTACCAAAACTATACTTCCCGGATGAAGATAAAAAATTTACATATATAGTAGAATCAGACGCAAGTGAAAAAAGTTATGGAGGAGTATTAAAATATAGGTATGATAAAGAAAAAATAGAACATCATTGTAGGTATTATTCAGGAACATTCACAAACCCGGAGATAAAATGGGAAATCAATAGAAAAGAATTATATGCAGTATATAAATGTTTATTGGCATTTGAACCATATATTGTATATAATAAGTTTATTATAAAAACAGATAATACACAAGTAAAATGGTGGCTAACCAGGAAGATACAAGATTCAGTTACAACAAAGGAAATACGAAGGCTTGTATTGAATATACTGAATTTTACATTTACAATTGAAGTAATTAGTACTAGCAAAAATATGATTGCAGACTACCTATCAAGACAAAGCTACACAAACTGAAAAAATAGATACAACAAAAGATATAATCTCAATCCTTGAGAAATTATCCTCTCAAATGGATAATATGGGAACAAGAATACAAAAGCTAGAAGATGCCAAAAATCTAATGTCACGACCCTAGTTCACCAATCGTGAACCTGTCATGACGGCACCCAGTCCCCACGACTAGGTAAGCCTAACACATTGCGGAAAATACAAGCTTATGCACATTTAATAAGAATTCGCGGGAAATGAGATAAAAGGAATGTAATCCGTGCCGCTTGGCACATACACTCGTCAAACACACTGTGAAAAAAACAAATACCACCAAGACCCGGAATCCCACGGGCAACACAGACTAAGAAAGAGTACAACTGTGGATCTATACATCAAGAATGTCTATACAACGGAACCAAGGGAAATAACTGATATCACTAATGAGAATAGAAGGGGACTCTCCGGATCCGCGGACGTAGCAGATCATACCTCAAGTCTCCTCACAGTGCTCCTAAATCACCTGTAATGTGCCTGATCTGATGTACCTGGATCTGCACAACAAAAGTGTGCAGAAGAGTAGCATGAGTACACCACGGCGGTACTCAGTAAGTGCCAAGCCTAACCTCGATGGAGTAGTGACGAGGAAGGTCAGGGCCCTACCGAGAAAACAGTTACAAAAATGATAATAACAATAATAAGCAGCTTAACGATAATAATTCCGAAATAACAACAATAAAATGATTACCGCAACCGTCTACAATTAACTAACAACAAGTAACAAACTCAATTAATAAGTCCAGGACCTGTGGGAATTGAACCCACAGTCCCATTACCAGTACCCCTGGGTCTCCGGGAATCGAACCCGCAGCCCATGTCTCAGTAAATCTCAGGATCTCCGGGAATCGAACCCGCAGTCCACATCTCAATAAATCTCAGGATCTCCGGGAATCGAACCCGCAGTCCACATCTCAATAAATCTCAGGATCTCCGGGAATCGAACCCGTAGTCCACATCTCAATAAATCTCAGGATCTCCGGGAATCGAACCCGCAGTCCATATCTCAATAACTCAGGATCTCCGGGAATCGAACCTGCAGTCCACAACAATATCACTCCGGGTCTCTGGGAATCGAACCCACAGCCCTAGGATCTCCGGGAATTGAACCCGCAGTCCACTAACACAACAAATAAAGAAAACGCACACTGAAAATATAATATGCTTAACTACAACTTCACCGAGGACTAGTGCCAACAATTATCAAGAAGTTCAGTAGGACAATTAGGCAATTAGACAGATAAATCCTACCTAATCATGCTTCCCCAGCGAATACCAGGTAAATGTCACAATTTAATAAATTAAGAACATGAATATCACGAATTGAACAATTCAAGTAAAGTGAGTTACAACACCCAGCGCATGTACACGCCCGTGACCTCGCGTATAAGGCATTTAAACTATCACATAATATCCTAAGGGTAAAAGTTCCCCCACACGAGGTTAGACAAGCGACTTACCTCGATTCCGGTACAAAACCGCTAAGAGACAACCCTCTTGCCGCGAATATCCGACTCCGAGTGGTCCGAATCTAGTCAAACCAATTACACAGTATAAATAACATCGCAAATAACTAATTACAATGATAAATTACAGCTACAGCGCGAAAGTGGGTGAAATGACCAAAATACCCCTGAATCCATCAGCTCGGAATTGAAATATTTTTACGTTTTCAGAACCCTCGTACTCTCACGAGTCTAAACATATAAAAATCTCCCAAATCGGACCACAAATGGCCCTTCAAATCCCAAATTTAAAGGTTTTGCTCCAAGCCCTAATTTCTTACAATTTTGCTATGTTTTCATAAATTTCAAGGATGATTCTTCAATAAAAT
The DNA here is from genome assembly GCA_032618575.1 of Nicotiana noctiflora. Lineage (NCBI taxonomy): Eukaryota > Viridiplantae > Streptophyta > Magnoliopsida > Solanales > Solanaceae > Nicotiana > Nicotiana noctiflora. Next base: position 61,546 of record JASVEL010013876.1, read on the forward strand.
CATGTATTTAGTTCTTTTCTCAGATTTTACTCACCGCGATCGCGACCAATACCCGGCGATCGCGTAGAGTACTGCTGTAGCCAAAAACCAGCAGTGAAAAATGGCCTAGAAATGGTCCGAAACCACCCCGAAACTCACCCGAGGCCCCCCGGACCTCAACCAAAAACACCAACACTTCCTATAACCTTATTCAAACTTGTTCCAATCATCCAAACACGTCCATAAACACAAAAGTTATCAATTTACAACGGATTCGAGCCTAAATTTCTTAAAACTTTCCGAATTGCACATTAGATCTAAAACCCGACCAAACGACGTCCCAATGACCTGAAAATTTGCGGACATATCCAAAATCACATAACGAAGCTACAGAAATTGTCGGAATTCCATTCCGAACCCCGGATCAAAATCTCACCTATCGTTCGGATTCGCCAAAATTTCAAACTTCGGCATTTCAAGCCTAATTGAGCTACGAACCTCCAAAATACTTTCCGAACGCGCTCCCAACCCCGAAATCACCTAACAGAGCTAATGGAACCATCCGATTTCCGTTCCAAGGTCGTCTTAACACTGTTCCGGCTACGTGCCATTTTCTAACTTTAAAGCTCTTATTTAGGGACTAAGTGTCCCAAAATACTCCAAATTTCAGAACCGACTCTCCCGGCAAACCACAATAGCATAAATGAACTTAGGGGAACAGTTAAATTGGTGATTGGGGCATAATTTTCTAAAACGGCCGGCCGGGTCGTTACATCTAAGTCAGCAGCATGACTCTAAAGATGCGGATATAAGTCAATCGGAATACTATAAAATTCCAGAGCTACAAGGTGACGTTGGGAAACACCTAAAAACCCATAACGTTTGTTCAGTTACAGCTGCAGGAAGTTCATCTACAAAGAAAGGAGTTAGAAATACGAACATGAACAAAATATTTGACAAATCATACATACCCAAAATACCAAAAGACCCATTATTCGTACCTCCACAAATGACATCATATTTAGAAAGCCTAAACCAAGAAAAGAAAGCTTACAATCATATAACCAGATCATATATAGAAAATATTCACAAAATACAGACATATCTAAACCTCAATTTGTGACGACCCAAAGGGTCATCACTTGTTTTATTAATTATTTCGAGCTTCTGAGGTCCTGAAAACCTCATTTATAGTTGCCTCGATTTGCGTGCGCAGTTCAGGTGCGAAGCTGAAAAATTTTTATGTTGAAATATATGAAAAATGTGAGAAATTTGAAGAATTTTGATATTAATATTGATATGGTTGACTTTGGTCAACATTTTTGGTAAACGGACCCGGACCCGTGATTTGACGGTCTCAGAAAATCCGTAGAAAAATATGGAACTTGGGCGTATGCCCGGAATTGAAATCCGAGGTCTAGAACCCCGGTAAAAGAATTTTTCTGTTAAATTGTTTTCTGAAAATGTTTAAGGAAAATGAAACTGAAATTTGATCAAAAAGTAATGGTATCGGGCTCGTATATTGGTTCTGACGCCCGGTACAGGTCATATATGTTGGTTAAGCGCTTCCTGTAAAGTTTGGTTGAAAACGGACGTCGTTTGACGTGTTTCGGCCTTAAATTAGAAAATTTGGAAGTTTATGAAATTTGAAAGATTTCTTGGATTTCATGGTTTAATTCATTGTTTTTAATGTCATTTTGGTGATTTGATCGCACGAGTAAGTTTGTAGGATATTTTTGAGTTAGTGTATGTGTTTGGTTAGGAGCCCCGAGGGCTCGGGAGTGTTTCGGAGGTGTCTCGGAGTGTTTTCGGACTTAAGAAAATTTCAGAAAAAAATTGCAGAAATAGTACCCCGGTACAGTACCGCGTACAGTACCCCATGTACAGTACCCAATTTACAGTACCGTGTACAGTACCTTTGAACAGTAGGTGTACAGTCCCATGTGAATAGTACCATGTACAGTACCCCATGTACAGTCCGTGAACAGTACCGTGTACAGTCCCATGAACAGTACAAATGCGTGAACAGTAACCCGCGAATTTCTGGACAGAATACTTATTTCTGGAAAATGGGATTTGTCCCATTTTCCATTTTTTGTCAAATTGGAGCTCGGGAAGAGGCTATTTTCGAGAAAGTTTCATAGAAAACAATGGGGTAAGTGTTCTTAACTTAATTATGGTTATATTACTCGAGTCTATTGCAAGTTTTGTCATTAAATCCATGAATTTTGCGGTAAAAGCTTAGAAACCCTCTCGAATAGATTTGAGGATTTGAGGGTCGAAATGTTATCGAAATTTAGTAATTTTGGTATGGTTGAACTCATATCGGGATGGGTGTTGGGATTTCGCAAGTTTTTTTCGGGATTCGAAATGTGGGTCCCACTATTGAATTTTAAAATATATTTCGGATATTATCCGGAAAATTAGTAAATTTATTATCCAATTCATTCCTACGATACTTGTTGAGTATTTCGAATTGTTTGTGAATAGATTTGAAGCATTTGGAGACAAATTTAAAAGAAAAAGCAGTGCGTAAGCATTGAGTTGGCCTTAAACTTTCGAGGTAAGTGTTTGTTCTATCCTAGCTTGAGGGAATAGGATTACGTGCTATGTGTTATGTGATCGAGTGCGGTGTATGGGCTGTGGTGACGAGCATCCATACACTGGCGTCTAGCATGACCGTGAATCGTTGTAAATACTTGTTGTGAGACATATTTGAAGATAAATTGTTGAACCCTTGCCGGGTTGTAGAATTGTTATTGTTCTCCCTTGTCGGGACTTGTTGTGAAGTGAGATATTGATTGCCCTTGCCGGGACGGTTCATGATTTATTGTTTCATTCTTTGCCCTTAACTGTGATTGTTATTTGGGTGAGGAAGAGTGATAATACACGAAGGGTGATGCCGTGCCTTGATTTATTATTTATGCATGAAGGTTAATGTCGTGCCTTGTTATTGATTATGCACGAAGGTTAATGTCGTGCCATGTTTTATTGATTATGCACGAAGGTTAATGTCGTGCCATGTTGTTGATTATGCACGAAGGATCATGCCGTGCCTTGTTATTGAACCATGTACGAAGGATCATGCCGTACCATGGATGTGAGGATGAGAGTAAAAGCACAAAGGGTGATGCCATGCAATTTATTTGCATATTTGGTGAGGATAAAAGTAAAAGCACGAAGGGTGATGCCGTGCAACTACTTGCCATTCCTTGACTTGATATTACTTGTTTTTCCATTATACTTTGTTTTCCCTTGTGGACTTATTAACTGTTGTTAATTGTTGAGTTCATTTGAGATATTCCTTATTGCGTTATTACTTGGTTATTTCTCGTTATTTTGTGGTATACATATGTATGGAACTGCACAGGTTTATGTGGGTGTCTGGTCCTAGGCTTGTCACTACTTCGCCGGGATAGGCCAGTCACTTACCAGCACATGGGGTCGGTTGTGCTGATACTGCACTTCTGTGCGTTTTTGCAAAGGTCCAGGTTTCGATCAGGAGCAGCAGCAGTAGATCTTTTGCGTGGGAGTGGAGCATCTTGAGACTGAGGTATCTTGCAGGTGTCCGCATGCCCGGCGTCTCTTCCTTTTATTTATGTTACTAGTTGTAGTCTCCTTGTTCCGAGACAAATAGATTATGTTATATTTCTTTCAGACCTTTATGTGTAGTATTCATGAAGTAGTTCGTGAGTTGGTGACTCCACGTCTTGGGTAGAGGATTTCAGTATCATTTTACCTTGAAACTGCTTATTGCTATTTTTATAAAGTCTTCCGCACTTGTTTAATTAAGGTTATGGTTTTGGTTGCTAAATTGAATATGACATATTGCTAAAAATAGGATAGTGTGAATAAAGTGGCTTGCCTAGCTACCATGAGTAGGCGCCATCACGATCCCGATGTTGGGGGAAAATCCGGGTCGTGACAAGTTGGTATCACAGCTCTAGGTTACATAGGTCTCACCACTCACGAACAAGCTTAGTAGAGTTTGAGAGGTAGGTACGGAGACGTCTGTACTTGTCCTCCAGAGTCTATTGAGTTAGGAAAGAGTCTCACATTTGTTCCTTCTTTTCGTGCGATTTATTCCTCAAATACTGATTGAACTTCTACTATGTCCTTTCGCAGATGGTGAGGACACGTGCTTCTTCGTCCGCTGACCAGCAGCCCGAGCCCCAGGCAGCTCCCGTGAGGGGTAGGGGTCGAGGCCGTATCGGAGGCCGTGGTAGCTCAGCCACCGACAGCTATTCCAGAGGTGGAGACTCATATTGAGACTGGTGAGGAGGTTCCAGTCCCAACAGCTCCAGTGGGCCCAGCTCGGGTCCCAGGAGAGGCTTTATTTACCCCAAATCTTCGGGAGGCTTTGGTCAGGATAGTGTGATTTATGGACAGCGTTGCTAGAGCAGGTTTATTACCATTTGCACCCGCCGCTTCTCAGGCTGGAGGAGGGACCCAGAATCATATTGCTCGTACTCCAGAGCCAGTATCTCCTCGGCCTCAGGCACCAGTGGTTCAGCCAACTGTGGCCAATTAGTCAGGTACCGCAGCTCAGGCCGGGCCGTGACTTCTGATTCTTTATGGAGACTGGATCGATTCTCCAAGATGTTTACCACTACCTTCAGCGGTGCGACGTCAGAGGATCCTCAGGATTTCTTATTTAGTTGCCATGAGATTCTCAAGACTATGGGAATAGTGAAGTCCAATGGAGTTGACTTATGTACATTCAGGCTTTCGGGATCCGCCAAGACTTGGTGGAGGGATTATTGTTTGACTCGACCAGCAGGGTCCCCGACTTTATCATGGGATCAGTTTGCAGAGTTATTTTTGGAGGAGTTTCTCCCTGTTACTCAGCGAGATGCACTTCGGAGGTAGTTTGAGCGCCTCCAGCAGGGCACTATGACGGTCACTCAGTATGAGACGAGATTTGTTGATTTGGCTCGTCATGCAGTGGTGATACTCCCCACAGAGCGGGAGAGGGTCCGCAGGTTTATAGATGGGCTTAATCAGCCAATTAGACTCCAGATGGCTATGGGCGTGGGGAGTGACATATCATTTCAGGAGGCAGCTAATGCAACACGTAGAGTTGAGATGGCTCTTGCTCGGGGAGGTGGTTATTCTTCAGACAAGAGGCCTCGTCATTCAGGCAGGTTTAGTGGTTCTTCTTCTGGTGGCAGAGAATATTTTGACAGAGGCCAGTCTTCCAGGCCTTCCCATTCCGCCCTTCAGGCTTCACAGGGTGGACCAGGTGATCGTGGGTTTCGTGGGCAGTATTCAGATCAGCCCCCTATTAGTGCTCATCCTCTTCAGAGAGTTCGTGGAGGCCATTTAGGTCGTTAGGGCCAGCAACCCCATCAGCCTAGGAGTTGCTATGGTTGTGGTGACCCGGGTCATTTTGTCAGGTTCTTCCCTCGAGCGACGGGCAACACTCAGGCAGCGGGGCCCTCGTCCCATGATTCAGGCCCCAGCTGACCCTCAGCCTGCCCAGCCAGCCAGAGATGGGGGTAGAGATTATAGAGGTGGAGGTAGAGACCGTAGAGGTGGAGACCGTCCAACCAAAGGTAGAGGTCAGCCAGTTGATGGCCGTCCTAGAGACGTAGCTCAGAGGGGAGGTACAGATCCCCGATTCTATGCTTTACCAGCCAGGCCAGAGGCAGAGGCATCAGATGCCGTGATTACAGGTACCATTCTTGTGTGTGGCAGAGGTGCTTCAGCATTATTTGACCCTGGATCTACATATTCATATGTGTCTTCCTACTTTGCACCGTATTTGGCCGTGCCCAGCTATGCTCTGGATATTCCAGTTTATGTGTCTACACCAGTGGGCGACTCCATTATAGTCGATCGGGTACATCGCTCGTGCGTAGTTATCTTTGGGGGTCTTGACACCCGTGTTGATTTGTTACTTTTGGACATGGTGGATTTTGATGTCATATTGGGGATGGACTGGTTGTCCCCATACTATGCTATTCTAGATTGTCACACTAAGACTGTGACCTTGGCCTTGCCAGAATCACCCCGACTGGAGTGGAAAGGTACCTCAAGCCACTCCGTCCGCACAGTTATTTCCTATGTTAAGGCTCGACGTATGGTCGAGAAGGGGTGTCTAGCTTATCTGGCTTATGTTCGTGATTCCGGCGCAGAGGTTCCTTCCATTGAGTCAGTCCCTATTGTACGGGAGTTTCCTGAGGTTTTTCCTTCAGACCTGCCGGGCAAGCCACCCGACAGGGATATTGATTTCTGTATTGATCTGGCACCGGGCACTCAGCCCATCTCTATTCCACCCTATCGTATGGCCCCGCCGGAGTTAAAAGAGTTGAAAGATCAGTTGCAAGACCTTCTTGAGAAGGGCTTTAGAAGAAAGATGGCTCGATGCGGATGTGTATTGATTGCCGGTAATTGAACAAAGTGACAATAAAGAATAAGTATCCACTACCGAGGATTGATGATTTGTTTGACCAGCTCCAGGGAGCAAGGGTATTCTCAAAGATAGACTAGAGGTCAGGCTACCATCAGTTGAAGATCAGGGCGGCTGACATTCCTAAGACAGCCTTTCGCACTAGATATGGGCATTATGAGTTCTTGGTCATGTCCTTCGGGTTGACCAATGCCCCGACAGCATTCATGGAGTTGATGAATCGGGTATTCAGGCCTTACTTAGATCTGTTCGTGATAGTCTTTATAGATGACATCCCGGTATACTCCCGCAGCCAGGAAGAGCACGAGCAGCACCTCAGAGTGGTTCTTCAGACTCTGAAGGATAATCAGCTATATGCCAAATTTTCGAAATGTGAGTTCTGGTTGAGTTCGGTGGTATTTCTGGGCCACATTGTATCAGTGGAAGGTATTCAGGTGGACCCAAAGAAGATTGAGGCAGTCCAAAATTGGCCTCGACCAGCTTCGGTGATTGAGATCCGGAGTTTCTTGGGGTTAGCAGGTTACTACCGTCAATTTGTAGAGGGGTTTTCTTCTATTGCAGCCCCGATGACCGGGTTGACCCAGAAAGGGTGTTCAGTTTCAGTGGTCAGAGGAGTGTGAGGCGAGCTTTCAGAAGCTCAAGACAGCCTTGACTACCGCACCAATGTTGGTACTACCTACAGGTACATGGCCTTATACAGTTTATTGTGACGCATCTCGTACAGGGGCTTGGAGCGGTATTGATGCAGGATGGTAAGGTTATTGCTTATGCTTCGAGACAACTAAAAATACATGAGAAGAATTATCCAGTTCATGATCTTGAGTTGGCAGCAGTAGTTCATGCCTTAAAGATCTGGAGGCATTATCTATATGGTGTGACATGTGAGGTGTACACTGATCACAAAAGCCTACAGTTCTTGTTCAAGCAAAAGGAGTTGAATCTACGACAGCGGAGATGGTTAGAGTTGTTGAAAGACTATGATGTTACTATCCTATATCACCCAGGGAAGGCCAATGTGGTGGCCGATGCATTGAGTAGAAAGTCTGCCAGCATGGGTAGTCTTGCATTCATTCCGGTCAGTCAGAGACCATTTGCTCTAGATGTCCATGCCTTAGCCAACCGGTTCGTGAGATTAGACATTTCTGAGCCTAGCAGGGTGTTAGCCTGCACAATCGCTCGTTCGTCTCTATTAGAGCATATCCGTGAGAGGTAATTTGATGATCCTCATTTGCGTGACTTAAGAGATACAGTACAGTGGGGAGGTGCCACGAAGGTAAATCTAGATGATGATGGGATATTGAAATTGCAGGGTCGAGTTTGTGTGCCCAATGTTGAAGGGATTCGAGAGTTGATCTTAGCGGAGGCCCATAGTTCGCGGTATTCTATTCACCCAGGCACTACAAAGATGTACCAGGACTTGCCGCAGCACTATTTATGGCGTAGAATGAAGAAAGATATCATTGCATATGTCGCTCGGTGTCTAAATTGTCAGCAGGTGAAATATGTGCACCAGAGGCCTGGTGGTGTATTCCAGAGGATTGAGATTCCCGAGTGGAAATGGGAGCGGATCACTATGGACTTCGTTACTGGACTTCCTTTGACTCGGAGGAAGTTTGATGCTATTTGGGTCATTGTTGATAGGCTAACCAAGTCAGCACACTTTATTCCAGTATCTATCTCCTACTCGTCGGAGAGGTTAGCAGAGATTTACATTAGGGAGATTGTTCGTCTTCATGGGGTGCCAGTATCTATTATCTCTGATCGGGATACGCAGTTTACCTCGCGGTTCTGGAGTGCGGTTCAACAAGAGTTGGGCACACGGGTTGAGTTGAGCACAACGTTTCATCCTTAGACGGACGATCAATCCCAGCGGACTATTCAGATATTGGAGGATATGTTCCGAGCTTGTGCTATCAACTTTGGAGGTTCGTAGGATCAGTTCTTGCCCTTAGCGGAGTTTGCCTACAAAAACAGCTACTAGTCCAGCATTCGGATGGCCCCATATGAGGCATTGTATGGTAGGCGATGTCGGTCTCCAGTTGGATGGTTTGAGCCGGGTGTGATCACATGATTTTTGCCCTATATGAATTCAGGAGGCCTTGGATAAGGTCAAGACTATCCAGGAGAGATTGCGTTCAGCTCAATCCAGGCAGAAGACTTATGCGGATCGTAAGGTTCGAGATATAGATTTCATGATTGGTGAACGAGTATTGCTCCGAGTGTCGCCTATGAAGGGCGTGATGAGGTTCGGGAAGAAGGGCAAGCTCAACCCTAGGTATATTGGTCCATTTGAGATTCTAGACCGAGTGGGAGGGGTGGCTTACAGACTAGCTTTGCCGCCTAGCTTATCAGCTGTGCATCCAGTTTTTCATGTATCTATGCTTCGGAGATACCACGGCGATCCCACACATGTGTTAGACTTCAGTACTGTCCAATTGGACAATGATCTATCCTACGAGGAGGAGCCGGTGGCTATTCTAGACCGGCAGGTTCGACAATTGAGGTCGAAGAGTTTTCCTTCTATGCGAGTTCAGTGGAGGGGTCAGCCGCCTCAAGCATCGAATTGGGAGTCCGAGTCCTGACATGCGGAGCCGATATCCTCATCTATTCCATGACTCAGGTACTTCTTTCTTTTGTCCGTTCGAGGACGAACGCTTGTTTTAGAGGTGGAGAATGTGACGACCCAAAGGGTCATCACTTGTTTTATTAATTATTTCGAGCTTCTGAGGTCCTGAAAACCTCATTTACAGTTGCCTCGATTTGCGTGCGCAGTTCGGGTGCGAAGCTGAAAATTTTTTATGTTGAAATATATGAAGAATGTGAGAAATTTGAAGAATTTTGATATTAATATTGATATGGTTGACTTTGGTCAACATTTTTGGTAAACTGACCCGGACCCGTGATTTGACGGTCTCAGAAAATCCGTAGAAAAATATGGAACTTGGGCGTATGCTCGGAATTGAAATCCGAGGTCTAGAACCCCGGTAAAAGAATTTTTCTGTTAAATTGTTTTCTGAAAATGTTTAAGGAAAATGAAACTGAAATTTGATCAAAAAGTAATTGTATCGGGCTCGTATTTTGGTTCCGACGCCCGGTATAGGTCATATATGTTGGTTAAGCGCTTCCTGTAAAGTTTGGTTGAAAACGGACGTCGTTTGACGTGTTTCGGCCTTAAATTGGAAATTTTGGAAGTTTATGAAATTTGAAAGATTTCTTGGATTTCATGGTTTAATTCATTGTTTTTAATGTTATTTTGGTGATTTGATCGCACGAGTAAGTTTGTAAGATGTTTTTGAGTTAGTGTATGTGTTTGGTTAGGAGCCCCGAGGGCTCGGGAGTGTTTCAGAGGTGTCTCGGAGTATTTTCGGACTTAAGAAAAGTCGTGTACAGTACCCAATTTACAGTACCGTGTACAGTACCCCCATGTACAGTCGTGTACAGTACCCAATTTACAGTACCGTGTACAGTACCCCCATGTACAGTACCGTGAACAGTACTGTGGACAGTCCCGTGACCAGTAAAAACGCGTGAACAGTAACCCGCGAATTTCTGGACAGAATACTTATTTCTGGAAAATTGGATTTGTCCCATTTTCCATTTTTTGTCAAATTGGAGCTCGGGAAGAGGCTATTTTCGAGAAATTTTCATAGAAAACAACGGGGTAAGTGTTCTTAACTTAATTGTGGTTATATTACTCGAGTCTATTGCAAGTTTTGTCATTAAATCCATGAATTTTGCGGGAAAAGCTTAGAAACCCTCTCGAATAGATTTGAGGATTTGAGGGTCGAAATGTTATCGAAATTAGGTAATTTTGGTATGGTTGAACTCATATCAGAATGGGTGTTGGGATTTCGCAAGTTTTTTTCGGGATTCGAAATGTGGGTCCCACTATTGAATTTTAAAATATATTTAGGATATTATCCGAAAAATTAGTAAATTTATTATCCAATTCATTCCTATGATTCTTGTTGAGTATTTCGAATTGTTTGTGAATAGATTTGAAGGCATTTGGAGACAAATTTAAAAGGAAAAGCGGTGCGTAAGCATTGAGTTGGCCTTAAACTTTCGAGGTAAGTGTTTGTTCTATCCTAGCTTGAGGGAATAGGATTAGGTGCTATGTGTTATGTGATCGAGTGCGGTGTATGGGCTGTGGTGACGAGCACACTAGCGTCTAGCATGACCGTGAATCGTTGTTAATACTTGTTGTGAGACATATTTGAAGATAAATTGTTGAACCCTTGCCGGGTTGTAGAATTGTTATTGTTCTCCCTTGTCGGGACTTGTTGTGAAGTGAGATATTGATTGCCCTTGCCGGGACGGTTCATGATTTACTGTTTCATTCTTTGCCCTTAACTGTGATTGTTATTTGGGTGAGGAAGAGTGATAATGCACGAAGGGTGATGTCGTGCCTTGATTTATTATTTATGCACGAAGGTTAATGTCGTGCCTTGTTATTGATTATGCACGAAGGTTAATGCCGTGCCATGTTTTATTGATTGTGCACGAAGGTTAATGTCATGCCATGTTGTTGATTATGCACGAAGGATCATGCCGTGCCTTGTTATTGAACCATGTACGAACGATCTTGACGTACCATGGATGTGAGGATGAGAGTAAAAGCACGAAGGGTGATGCCGTGCAATTTATTTGCATATTTGGTGAGGATAAAAGTAAAAGCACGAAGGGTGATGCCGTGCAACTACTTGCCATTCCTTGACTTGATATTACTTGTTTTTTCATTATACTTTGTTTTCCCTTGTGGACTTATTAACGGTTGTTAATTGGTGAGTTCATTTGAGATATTCCTTATTGCGTTATTACTTGGTTATTTCTCGTTATTTTGTGGTATACATATATATGGAACTGCATAGGTTTATGTGGGTGTCTGGTCCTAGGCTTGTCACTACTTCGCCGGGATAGGCCAGTCACTTACCAGCACATGGGGTCGGTTGTGCTGATACTGCACTTCTGTGCATTTTTGGACAGGTCCAGGTTTCGATCAGGAGCAGCAGCAGTAGATCTTTTGCGTGGGAGTGGAGCATCTTGAGACTGAGGTATCTTGCAGGGGTCCGCAGGCCCGGCGTCTCTTTCTTTTATTTATGTTACTAGATGTAGTCTCCTTGTTCCGAGACAAACAGATTATGTTATATTTCTTTCAGACCTTTATGTGTAGTATTCATGAAGTAGTTCGTGAGTTGGTGACTCCACGTCTTTGGTAGAGGATTTCAGTATCATTTTACCTTGAAACTGCTTATTGCTATTTTTATAAAGTCTTCCGCACTTGTTTAATTAAGGTTATGGTTTTGGTTGCTAAATTGAATATGACATATTGCTAAAAATAGGATAGTGTGAATAAAGTGGCTTGCCTAGCTACCATGAGTAAGCGCCATCACGATCCCGATGTTGGGGGAAAATCCGGGTCATGACACAATCCAAGATCGAAAACTACCAGAGAACCAACCCAAGACTTCGTAACCCAAAAACTACAAGGATACAATAGGCTAATAGCACAACCAAAAACAAATGCCAACCTAGTAAAAACATGCTATAGTTATGGACTATTAAGTACAGTATACACATATGACAGGGAGAGGAGATATCAACTATACCAAAATTATACAAGGCATTTATAAATTTCAAAAGAGTTACAAAAGGAAACCTATTCTTTATAAAATTCTATACCGCACCAGCAGAAATATTGTATGATGAAATAAAACCAATCATACAAGTAATCAAGATAGGACTCACAAAAGATATGCTTATACCAGAAGAGATAGGACAACAACAAGAAATACCTAAATGCGAAATACCCAACTTTTATGCAAACAAAAGGATTATTGGAATATCTACAATCATCAATGAGCTAGCACATAATTATCTAAACGGAAATGCTATTTGGAGTTATTATTCAAGAGACCAGTTATTAATATATTCAAATTCAAAGGAACAACGACAATCGGATATCGAAGAAATCCAAAAATGGATTATGTCTCTATTAAATCCAGAAAGACAACCTACAACCAGAGCATTAAGGAAAGGATTTATCTCAGAAGATTTACTAGGAAGATACTGCAGAATAATCAGCCAAAAATATCCAGACCATTTATGTTCAAAATGTCACGGAGAAGATAATGTAATTCCAGAAGTCCAGTTAGAATAATTGAAGAAGATAGTAGAAGATAACTCAAAAGACGAGAAAGTCGTAAAGAAGAAAGAGACATAAAGAAGAAATGATCAAAAGAAGACAAAACGGCCGACAAGATACAAAGAAGATGAAGCAGAAAGAGACATAAATAGAAAGCAGATAATGATGTAAAAGAAATATTTACTTTTCTTTATGTAAAGTTCTTTGTTTTTGATGTAAAAAAGTCAGAGTCGTCATAGTCATAAATAGTAAGAGTCAAGTTACTATTCATGAATAGTAAAGGCCAATGAATAGTAAAGGCCAATGAATAGTAAGAGTCAGATGTGAATAGTAAGAGTCAGATGTGAATAGTAAGAGTCATCTTACTCCTCTATATAAAGGAGCAAGTAGAAAGATGTATAGACAGGATCAATATCGGAAAATTACAAATACAATAAAAATTCTCTTTCATAAACACTCTCTAAAAGCAAGCTATATGATTCAACAAAATATGTCAAACTCAAAGGAGATACAAAGTCAGGTAAAATCATTTATGATTATGCATAGCTAAATTCTTATATTCATGATAATCATCTTATAATACTATAGATTTCATCATGTTATAGTAATGCTATAAAAAAAAATTTGAGCAAGTTTGCCATGGAAGTATGCTGTAAGTAATAACCTAGGCTAAGTCACTCCTAATGGGAAACCGGTGAGGCGAGGAGATGTCGTTTAGGGGAGTACCGCAATTGAGGACATTGCTAGGGTAAATGATTAGAGCAAAGGACCATGGTAGTGACTAGAAAAATTGTTTTTTATATCTTATTATTACATGATGAATATGATAGTAAAGTAAGAAGATTAGAAGGAATACCATAAGAATAATAACGATACATAAAATAATGATAACATACCTACTAGACGAAATGGCAGATAATTATAAGATATTAATCTTTTATGTTCTTAGAAAGATAACCGAACCTAAAATTAGAAAAAATATATGGAATCAAATTCAAGAATACGAAAATCTAGTTTTAACAGAAATAATTAACCAAGAATGGAGTGAAGAACTAGAAGAACTAGAAGAAGCCTATAATAATGACGAACTAGAAAGAGTATATAATTATGACTACACTAATATATGAGATTCAGGACCCGAAACAGACTAAAATATGATAAATTACGAATATTTAAATTATTGGACAGAAACTATGCTTGAAATAACTAAAACCGAACAAAATATGAAAAATGATCTAGATAATTATATGCAAACTAAAAAAATCACACACATAGAGTCATTAAATAAAAATATTGAAAAATTACTGTTATTAAAAACTTTAGCTAAAGAAAATTATAATTTAGCATTTAACCAGCAATGAATCAAAAATCTAATCAATTACCAACACAGTTAATAACTAATCAATCTAACTCTTACTATTCACATCCGACTCTTACTATTCACATCTGACTCTTACTATTCATTGGCCTTTACTATTCATTGGCATTTACTATTCATGAATAGTAACTTGACTCTTACTATTTACGACTATGACGACTCTAACTTATAATATTAGTAATAAACAAGACAGATTAAAAGAAGCAGATAGAATTAAAAATAAATTATATGGATTATATTGTGAATTTAATTACTTAAAAATCTTTAAAAATAATAATGATAGACTAGAACAACTTATAGATATAATTTCAGAATTAGAATGGAAACTAATTGTACAACTTAAAAAATGAATAAAGAGGAATTTGCAGTAGACGAAAAAACATATGAAAACCCAGAAGGACTAAAAATAAAAATTGTATTTTCTAATATAGGAAGAAAATATAAGAAAATAGGAGATAACTTATATCTAATGTTAGAAAAAGAATCACTAAAATTAGAAGATAGCTTAACTGCTTTAGTAAGAATAACAAGAGAAAATGAAGAAAAAGATCGAAAATATGAGATAGAAAAAATTAAACAACAATGAGAAAGAGAAATAAAACAGATAGAAGAAACAAAAAATGCTAAAATAATAGAATTAGAAAAAGAATTAAACATGTTAAAAGAACTATACGAAGCTAGACAAAAAGAAAAAGAACAAGAAAATAAATTACAACTTGAGATAAATAGATTCAAAGAACAATTACAAGAAGAAAAATTAGAAATAATTAGAACAGAAGAAATAAATGAACCAAATAATAATAATGATTTAGAAAACTATTCAGAAATAAGCGAAACATATACGGAAATCTTAGAAAATATAGCACAAGTCGAACAAAATGAAGAAGGTAGAAATGATCATATAGAAATAAATGTGATAATAGATGAAAAACCTAGTACATCAGGAACAAAAGATATACAATCAGAGCAAAAAAGTTATATAAATTATGAAAATAATTATAAGAAAACATATAGAAATGATAAAGAACCAAGATATACAAAATGGATTCCAACACAAATACCAACAACAATACAAAATAATTTCTTAGATCTAGACTGTGTAAAAGATATAAATAAGACAATCTAGTTATGGGTAGGATACATGATGAAACATATTATAGACAATAAAATAGGAATATCAGATGTACCAGAATACATAGAAAGAACGTTAATAGGAACAACTAAGTTATGGTTACAAAATATAACTAAAGATGCCTTAGGAGTATTAAGAAATGATAAAAAACTAGATGGTGAAAAAGCTACAACAACTATAGAAATTTTGCATAAATATGAAACAACTATAAGAAATGAATTTAGTAGTGCAAAAATAGAAATAGTAGAACAGCATAGAGAAAAAATATTAAATAGAAATCTAATGTCAAAATTAGCAATATGTAATATGTGTTACATAGACGAATATACATGTGCATTTAAAGAATTTTACTATAAAGGAATATATAGTATAGAGGAAAGTAAAGAAATAAGAAAATTATATTTTTCAAAATTACCATAACCATTTAGTTCAAAAATATTAAAAGATTGGAATAATGCAGCATTACAAGATACTTTAGGAGCAAGAATTAAATACTTACAAAATTGGTTTGCAGAATTATGTGAAAAACATAAAGAAGAAATTAAAATGGAAAAAACATTAATAAAAAACTTAGCATGTTGTAAAGATAAAACAGCACCTCAGTTGGATGTAATAAAAGATACTATAATAAAAATCATAATAAAATTAAGAAATACAAAAAGTATAAGTCAAAATTTAAGTATAAAAAACCTAGACGAAGATATTATGTAAAGAAATTTAATAACAAAAGGCAGTACCGACCTAAGAAACAATTATCAGAATGTAAATGTTATAATTGCGGAAAACTAGGACATTTAGCAAAAGATTGTAAAATACCTAAAAATCAAAGAGCTAAGCAAGTATCAGAAATAATAATAAACGACGAAGAATACTGTGACGACCCGACCCATCATCACGGGAATTACCACCCCGTTATGTTGCAATTTCATGTTTTATGCTTTTATATCAGTGTTAGAGTCTATTGGGTGAGTTAGGAGTGAATTGGATTGAAAATGAGGCATATAGCCTTTTTGAAGGAAACTTGAATAAGGAAAGTCAACCCGGAGTTGACTATTTAGTTAGAGGGCTCGGAATCGGATTCGATGATTCGGTTAGTTCCGGGAGGTGATTTGTGACTTAGGGGAGCAATTGGAATTGAATTTGGAGGCCCGGTGTAGAAATATGCTTGAATTGGCTAAGGTTGAATTTTGGCGAAATCCGAACGGTAGGTGAGATTTTGATCCGGGGGGTCGGAATGGAATTCTGACAGTTGCAGTAGCTCCGTTAGGTGATTTTGGATGCACCTGCAAAATTTCAGGTCATTCGGACGTCGTTTGGTCGGGTTTTTGATGGAATGTGTAATTCGAAAGTTTTGAAGAAACTTAGGCTTGAATTCGTGTGTAATTAGTGATTTTGATGTTTATGATGGTGTTTTTATGATTGGAACAAGTTCGTATCGTGTTTTGGAGTATGTTGGTGGTTTTCGTTAGGGTCCCGGGGGCCTCGGGGTGAATCCAGACCATCATCCGGCATTTGGAAGCAAGAAATGATCTGTTGTAAATTGCAGATCACTGGGCAAAATTTAAGCCTTCGCGTTCGCGAGGGTGTCACTACCCCAAATCAGGTCGTGATGGCGCCCAGCACATTGCTAGGCCAGCCTGACCAATTAACAACAATCACGGAGCCACAAGCTCACTTTATCCAATTTAAGCATAACAGAATAATTTAACAGTGATAGATATATTAAAAACAGGGAACCAAGTCCCAACACGTGCCAACTCCCATGGACCGAAGGGTCAAAAGTCATGAGCCTCTACAGAGTATACAAAGTGTAAATAGTGAATATAACTGTGCACAAGTGTGGGATGGTCAGAACAAAAATACAGACAAACTGGAGAATCAGGTCCTGCGAATGCTGGCAGCTACCTCGACTGTCCAAAAGCACTCCCGAGCCGCAATAGAATCAGCTCTGCTGTGATGTACCTGGATCTGCACACAAGGTGCAAGGAGTCGGGTGTGAGTACTTCCAACTCAGCAGTAATAAAAGTAAATAATGCTGAAGGGAAGAAAACCACGATAGGCACTATCTCATGCTACACAATACATAACTATCTTTTTATTCCTTTCAAGCATATGTGAGTAGATTATTTAGAAATCTCAATTTTTAGCTTCTTTCTTTCATGATAATATACCAATACCTGGATACAATCTCAAGCAGTGCAAGTCCGCACTCAAATCAGCCCCTCGGGCTCAGCATTCCTTATCAATTTACACCAGGAGATCTGGTCAATAAGGCAACTAATGCATGTGTGCCAGTAATGTATGAGTGCTGAATGTTATGCCACGTAGTACATGAAAACCAATGTATGTATGCCATGCAATGCAATGCATATGACCGATACGGCGTGTAGCCCGATCCAATTTGGGTACCCGTGCTCACTGTGGGGGTTCAGACTTCGGAGGGGCTCCTATAGCCCAAGCACAATATTAATATCACACCTGCTGCGCCGCGCAGCCCGATCCGTATACCACTGCGGCGTGCAGTCCGATCCATGCATGTGTATGCATATGCTCATATGAAATGTCATGCCCTAACATATGGCCCTCGGCCCAATCAGTCTAACAAATAATCAAGAAAGCCCTACGGGCAACAATATCATATTAGTCATAACTAAAAATGTTATTACGACCTTGTTCAAGTTTTTCATAACCTTATAAAAATGTTGAATAGCAAAATACCGTTTTAAACCTTGAATTTAGAATAAAATATGCACAGTGTTATCAAAACAATGATACCAATCCCTGAAGGATTCAGATAATTGGCACGAAGCCCAAACATGATAATTAGTCCAATTCATTTCAACAATTAGGTGGTATTATTTATTACGCGGGACGGACCAAGTCACAATCCCCAATGGTGCTCTACCCCACGCCCGTTATCCGGCGTGCAAGTCACCTCAACACAACACTAAAATGTGCAAGTCCGGGGTTTACTAACCCTCAGGACATCATTTACAAGTATTACCCACCTCGAACCGATGAAAGCTCATGCCCGCGACGCCTTAGCTCCTCGAACCGGCATCCACGCACGTCAAAACTAGCACAAATCAGCACAAATATATCAAAATAGGCTAATGGAACATAACCCAATTGTCACGACCCCAAATCCGGTCGTGATGGCGCCCAGCACACTGCTAGGCCAGCCCGACCAATTAACAACAATCACGGAGCCATAAGCTCACTTTATCCAATTTAAGCATACGGAAATAATTCAACAGTGATAGATACATATTAAAAACAGGGAACCAAGTCCCAACACGTGCCAACTCCCATAGACCGAAGGGTCAAGAGTCATGAGCCTCTACTGAACATGAGTGTATAAAGGTTTACAAGATACCAAGTGCGGAAAGAAATGTCAATACAAAATCAAAAGACAGTAGGAAGGAATATCGGGTCCTGCGGACTCTGCAGCTACCTCGAATATCCACAAACGTCGCCTCGCACAGCCACTGGATCACTGCTGAGAGGTACCTGGATCTGCACACAAGGTGCAGGGAGTAAAATGAGTACTGCCAGACTCAGTGGTAATAAACAAGGGTAAGACAGCGCAGATAAGAAATCCGCAATAAAGCACTATGCAAAGCTATAATCAGCTACCCTGTCATAGAATCAATCTTCACTGTACCTGTTCCAACAATTACCAATAAATAGCATAACAGCTAGCGGATGTAGCTAAATGCAATGCAATGCATGATATGACCGCTACGGCGTGTAGCCCGACTCCAATTTTGGGTACCCGTGCTCACCGTGGGGGTTCAGACTCCGGAGGGGCTCCTACAGCCCAAGCACATCTCATAGAGATATTCTTGCGGCGCGCAGTCCGATCCAACATATACCTGCTGCGGCGCGCAGCCCGATCCACTACTAGTCAGCTAATATGCAGATACAGCCTCGCAGACTCAAAGATAGTTTTTGAAAACTCTTTTCTCATTTTTCAGTTGGAAAACAGTAATGTCAAGTTCCAGAGATTGGAATTGGCATAATAACAAAAATAGCTGCGGACTAGTAGTAAACTAGCATGTCTATATGATAAGACAATGATAACGATCCTCGCGGGATCCAATAACTGGCTCACGGCCCACATGTATACTCAACCGCCCAAGAAGGGGGTTCCTCGGCTCAAGAGTGGCCATTAACACAATATATATATATGCAACCATCCGAGAAGGAGGTTCGACGGCTCGAGAATAGCCAATAATACTGTATCAACAGGTCGGACTAATATATAGTCTCCAGTTCATGATCGACCCCGCACTCTCAAGAGAGTACGTGTCTCGCCGCTATACAGCGTCACAAAGTGGTATACCGGGGTTTCGAACCCGCTGGTCATCACCCACATATATTACTCACCTCAATACGGCGCGACGACTACTCCGCAATGCCCTTGCCACGAGAATCAAGCTCCGCACGCGTAGAATCTGATCAAATACAGTAAAAATACAACAATTTAGGCCAATGGGACGACACCCAATCAATACAACTCAATTTACATCAAAATTCCCAAAGTTGTCAAAACCCGAGCCCCGGCCCACATTCCGAAAATTTACGAAATTCACATTTCTGGAACCCTCATCTCGCCACGAGTCCATACATATAAAATTTACCAAAATCGGACTCCGTTTGCCCACTCAAATCGGTGTTTTTCTTCAATTTAGGCTTAGGGCTCAAACCCACATTTAATCTCCCATTTACAGAGAATTAACCAAGGATTTCATGTTAAAAAGATGTAATTTAGCCACAAAACTTACCTCCAACGAATCCCCGATGAATTACCAGCAATTCCCGTCAATTTCTCCTCTTGGAACTCAAAAATGGGGTTTTGGGTTAATGAACCCGCGACCCCTATGTTCTGTGATTTAATTCACTGCCAGAACAAATCTCTTCTATGCGATCGCAATGACCCTATGCGATCGCATAGAGTTAAATTTCCTGCCAATTTCCCCTTCTATGCGATCGCAATGCTCTCCCGCGATCGCATAGCACCACCTTCCAGGCCTCATCTTTTCTTCTCTGCGATCGCAACACTAGCTATGCGATCGCAATGCACAGTCTGACAAACCTATGCGATCGCACCCTTGCTATGCGATCGCATAGAACATTTTTCTCACCCCTCCAATCTCTTCTATGCGATCGCACAAATGACCCTGCGATCGCATAGTGCCACTTTCCATACCTATGCGATCGCATCTCCTATTACGCGATCGCATAGAACAACTCTGGGCTCACTTCCATCCTTCTATGCGATCGCAATAACCCTATGCGATCGCATAGAGCATCCGTCTGCAACAAAACCAGCAGCAGAACAGCAGTGCCTTTTGGCACAAATTGGTCCGTTTGGACCCCCGAATTCATCCCGAGGCCCCCGGGACCCCAACGAAAACCACCAACATACTCCAAAACACGATACGGACTTGTTCCAATCATAAAAACACCATCCTAAACATCAAAATCACCAATTACACACGGATTCAAGCCTAAATTCCTTAAAACTTTCCGAATTACGCATTCAATCAAAAACCCGACCAAACGACGTCCGAATGACCGGAAATTTTGCAGGCACATCCAAAATCACCTAACGGAGCTACTGCAACTGCCGGAATTCCATTCCGACTCCCGGATCAAAATCTCACCTACCGTTCGGATTTCGCCAAAATTCAACCTTAGCCAATTCAAGCCTATTTCTACACCGGGTCTCCAAATTAAATTCCGATCGCTCCCCTAAGTCACAAATCACCTCCCGAAACTATCCGAATCATCAGAATCCGATTCCGAGCCCTCTAACCAAATAGTCAACTCCGGGTTGACTTTCCTTATTCAAGTCTCCTTCAAAAAGGCTATATGCCTCATTTTCAATCCAATTCACTCCTAATTTACCCGATAGACTCTAACACTTATATAAAAGCATGAATTATGTAATTACAACATAACGGGGTGATAATTCTCGTGACGACGGGCCGGGTCGTCACATTCTCCCCCTCTTAAGCAAACGCTCGTCCTCGAGCGGGTCAAGAAACATACCCGAAGTCTCAAACAAGTGAGGATATCTGCTCCGCATCTCCCGCTCGATCTCCCAAGTGGCCTCCTCCACGGGTCGACCTCTCCACTGAACCTTAACTGATGCAATCTCCTTAGACCTCAATTTTCTTACTCGACGTCCCAAAATGGCAATAGGCTCCACATCATAGGATAGATCACCATCAAGCTGAATGGTGCTGAAATCTAATACATGAGACGGATCTCCAATGTACTTCCGGAGCATAGACACATGGAATACCGGATGAACGCTGGATAAGCTGGGCGGCAAGGCCAACTCATATGCCACCTCTCCAACTCTCCTAAGTATCTCAAAAGGACCAATGAACCCGGGACTCAACTTCCCTTTCTTCCCGAACCTCATGACACCCTTCATAGGTGAAATTTTCAACAATACTCTGTCACCAACCATGAAAGACAACTCTCGAACTCTACGGTCCTCATAACTCTTTTGACGAGACTGTGCTGTACGAAGCCTCTCCTGGATCAACTTTGCTCTATCCAGAGCATCCTGGACTAACTCAGTCCCTATCAATCTAACCTCACCAGGCTCAAACCATCCCACGGGGGATCTACACCGCCTGCCATACAATGCCTCATACGGGGCCATCTGAATACTCGACTGATAACTGTTGTTGTAGGCAAACTCGGCAAGTGGTAGGAACTCATCCCACGAACCACCAAAATCAATCACACAAGCTCGCAACATATCCTCCAAGATCTGAATAGTGCGCTCAGACTGTCCGTCTGTCTGGGGGTGAAATGCTGTACTCAACTCAACCCGTGTACCCATCTCTCGCTGAAATGCTCTCCAAAACTGAGAAGTGAACTGAGTACCCCTGTCGGATATGATAGACACCGGAACTCCATGCAACCGAACAATCTCTCGAATAAAGATCGCTGCCAACCGCTCCGATGAGTAGGTAGTACTAACTGGAATGAAGTGAGCTGACTTGGTCAGTCTATCCACAATCACCCATACGGAATCAAACTTCCTCGCCGTCCGAGGGAGTCCAGTAACAAAGTCCATAGTGATCCTCTCCCATTTCCACTCAGGAATATCAATGCGCTGAAATACACCACCGGGCCTCCGATGCTCGTACTTAACCTGCTGACAGTTGAGGCACCGTGCTACATGTCTAACAATGTCCATTTTCATCTTCCTCCACCAATAGTGCTGTTTCAAATCTTGATACATCTTAGCGGCTCCCGGATGGATAGAATACCGCGAGCTATGGGCCTCCTCCAGAATCAACTCACGAAGGCCATCAACATTGGGCACACATATCCGGCCTTGCATCCTCAATACACCGTCACTATCAAAGGTGACGTCTCTAGCATCATCATGCTGAACTCTATCCCTAAGGATGACCAAATGTGGATCATCATATTGGCGCTCACGAATACGATCATATAGAGATGACCGAGATACAACACAAGCCAATACCCGGCTGGGCTCCGAAATATCTAACCTCACTAGCCAATTGGCTAGCACCTGAACATCATAAGCAAATGGCCTCTCCTCAGCTGGAATATATGCCAAGCTCCCCATACTAACCGCCTTCCGGCTCAAAGCATCGGCCACCACATTGGCCTTCCCCGGATGATATAATATAGTGATGTCATAATCCTTAAGCAACTCAAGCCATCTCCGCTGTCTCAAATTAAGGTCTTTCTGTTTGAACAAGTGCCGGAGACTACGATGGTCGGTATACACCTCACAAGACACACCATACAAATAGTGCCTCCAAATCTTCAAGGCATGAACAATGGCGGCTAGCTCCAAATCATGAACAGGATAGTTCTTCTCATGCGGCTTCAACTGCCGAGAAGCATAAGCAATTACCTTTCCTTCCTGCATCAACACACAACCTATCCCCACTCTCGAGGCATCACAATAAACGGTATATGAACCTGAAGCTGATGGCAATACTAACACTGGAGCTGTGGTCAAAGCTGTCTTGAGCTTCTGAAAGCTCTCCTCGCACTCATCCGACCACACGAATGGTGCACCCTGCTGGGTCAATTTAGTCAATGAAGAAGCAATGGATGAAAATCCCTGAACAAACCGGCGATAATATCCCGCCAAACCAAGAAAACTCCCGATCTCTGTAGCTGAGGTCGGTCTAGGCCAACTCTGCACCGCCTCTATCTTTTTCTGATCAACCCGAATACCATCACGAGACACCACATGTCCCAAAAATGCTACGGACTCGAGCCAAAACTCGCACTTGGAGAATTTAGCATATAGCTTCTCCTCCCTCAATCTCTGCAACACAATACTCAAATGCTGAGCATGCTCCTCCTGACTACGGGAGTAGACTAGAATGTCATCAATGAACACAATCACAAATAAATCCAAATAAGGCCCGAACACACTGTTCATCAGATGCATAAATGCTGCTGGGGCGTTGGTCAGCCCAAACGACATCACAAGAAACTCATAATGACCATATCGGGTCCTGAATGCAGTCTTCATAATATCTGAGTCTCTGATCTTCAACTGATGATAGCTCGAACGAAGATCGATCTTAGAAAACACCCTCGCACCCTGTAACTGATCAAACAAATCATCTATGCGCGGTAGAGGGTACTTGTTCTTCACCGTCACTTTGTTCAATTGCCTATAATCAATACACATTCGCATGGAACCATCTTTCTTTTTAACAAACAATACCGGCGCACCCCACGGAGACACACTAGGGCGGATGAAACCCTTATCCAGAAGTTCTTGAAGCTGCTCTTTTAGTTCTTTCAACTCAGCTGGTGCCATCCGATAAGGAGGAACGGATATGGGCTGAGTGCCCGGCACCAAGTCAATGCCAAAATCAATATCCCTTTCCGGCGGCATGCCCGACAGGTCTGAGGGGAATACATCTGGGAAGTCCCTTACAACAGGTACAGAATCAATGCTAGGAGACTCGGCTCCCACATCTCTCACAAAAGCTAAGTACGATAGACACCCTTTTTCAACCATCTTCTGAGTTTTTAAGAACGAAATAACACAGCTAGGGACGAAATCGGTCGAACCCCGCCACTCAATCTGAGAAATACCAGGAATGGCCAACGTAACTGTCTTAGCATGACAGTCCAATATAGCATGGTACGGAGACAACCAGTCCATACCCAATATAACATCAAAGTCCACCATGCCCAACAATAACAAATCTGCCTGGGTCTCCAGACCCCCAATAGATATAACACAGGATCTATAGACATGATCCACAACAATCGTATCACCCACGGGAGTGGATACATGAACAGGTAAATCAAGACTACCACGAGTCGCACCCAAATGATGTGCAAAATAAGAGGACACGTAAGAATATGTGGATCCTGGATCAAATAGAACAGAGGCATCTCTGTGACAGACAGAAATGATACCTGTAATCACAGCATCGGAGGCAACTGCATCACGCCTGTCAGGAAGTGCATAGAACCGTGCCTGGCCTCCACCGGATCTCTCCTCGCCCCTGGGGCGACCACGAGAAGACTGACCTCCACCTCTACTAGACTGAGATGGTGCTGAAGAGGAGGGCTGATCCCTCTGCTGAGTCCCGCCCCTACGTAGTCGAGGGCAATGTCTCCTCATGTGGCCAAACTCACCACACTCATAACATGCACCCGGTGCTGGAGAAGTAGGTGCTGCACTCTGGGCTGGGAGGGCACTAAGTGATGACTGACCCTGCTGAAACCCCTGTCGACCACGACCATAAGAACCTCCGCTCTGCTCTGGGCGGCCTGAATGAGAAGGTCTAGATGAGCGACCTCTGCTCTGCTGGGAATGCCCTCTAGATGGAGCACCACTGAAACTACCATAACCACGAGGCCTCTTGGCCTCCCGCTCCTCTCTCTCTCGGCGACGATCCGCCTCGATGGAGCGTGCCATATCAGCAACCTGCTCAAACGATGATGACAGAACTCGCTCGCTGGTCATAAGAATACGGATAGAGTAGTTGAGGCCATCAATGAACCTCCCGATCCTCTCCCTCTCAGTGGGGATCATCCATGTGGCATGCCTAGCCAACTGTGTGAATCTGAGCTCATACTGAGTCACAGACATGTCGCCCTGAATCAACCACTCGAACCGGCGACGTAGCTCCTCGCGACGAGACCGAGGTACATATTTCTCTAGAAAGAGAGTAGAGAACTGCTGCCATGTGAGAGGTGCTGCTCTAGCAAGCCTACGCCTCTCAAACTCCTCCCACCAATCAAATGCGGGACCAGTAAACTGAAATGTAGTAAATGAAACTCCGCTGGACTCGAGAATACCAGCCGTACGCAGCATCTTCTCGACACTTATTCAGATAACCCCGGGCATCCTCGCCCTCAACGCCACCGAAATGGGGTGGTCGAAGTCTACCAAATCTCTCAAGACGACGCTGCTCATCCTCGGGCATAACCTGAACCATATGCTCTGGAGCTGGAGCTGGTGCAACCGGAGGAATAACCGGTGCAACCACCCGAGCGGGGACCGCCTCTGGCGTCCGAAGTCCCCGAACAACCGGATCGGTGTGCGAGCCGCAGGGGTCCGCCGACCTCCCCCGACCGGGATGTCGCTACAGTAGCGGTAGCCGAAACTACCCGAGCCAAACCGGAACACACCGATAATATTTGAGCAAGAGTCTCCCGAAGACCGGGAATAGCAATAGATATAGTCCGGCCCCGAACTGGGGCTGCCGGAGCTTCAACCACCGGGGCCGCTCTCGAATCGGTACAACGAGCGGGTCGGCCGGCACCGCCTCAGCCGCCCTACCTCTAACTCCTAGCACGACCGCGCCCACGGCCTCTAACAGGTGGCAATGGAGGTCGTCCACCTCGTCCCGATGCTCGTCGTTCTCGCCATCCGCGAGAGAATAGAATATAGAAGTTCAGTTCTCAGAACAACAAGATCGCACGACACAGTTCAAGAAAAGTGAAGTTTTCCTAAAGGTTCGCAGCCTCCCGAGGATAAGTACAGGCATCCCCGTATCGTTGACAAGTATTGCTTGTTAATCGGGCCTTCGTGGCGGATGTCAGTGCAGAGGCTTCTATGTCACGACCCCAAATCCGGTCGTGATGGCGCCCAAGACACTGCTAGGCCAGCCCGACCAATCAACAATTACCACGGAGCCACAAGCTCACTTTATCCAATTTAAGCATACGGAAATAATTCAACAGTGATAGATACATATTAAAAACAGGGAACCAAGTCCCAACACGTGCCAACTCCCATAGACCGAAGGGTCAAGAGTTATGAGCCTCTACTGAACATGAGTGTATAAGGGTTTACAAAATACCAAGTGCGGAAAGAAATGTCAATACAAAATCCAAAGACAGTAGGAAGGGATATCGGGTCCTGCGGACTCTGCAGCTACCTCGAATATCCACAAACGTCGCCTCGCACAGCTACTGGATCACTGCTGAGAGGTACCTGGATCTGCACACAAGGTGCAGGGAGTAAAATGAGTACCGCCAGACTCAGTGGTAATAAACAAGGGTAAGACAGCGCAGATAAGAAATCCGCAATAAAGCACTATGTAAAGCTATAATCAGCTACCCTGTCATAGAATCAATCTTCACTGTACCTGTTCCAACAATTACCAATAAATAGCATAACAGCTAGCAGATGTAGCTAAATGCAATGCAATGCATGATATGACCGCTACGGCGTGTAGCCCGACTCCAATTTTGGGTACCCGTGCTCACCGTGGGGGTTCAGACTCCGGAGGGGCTCCTACAGCCCAAGCACATCTCATAGAGATATTCTTGCGGCGCGCAGTCCGATCCAACATATATCCTGCTGCGGCGTGCAGCCCGATCCACTACTAGTCAGCTAATATGCAGATACAGCCTCGCAGGCTCAAAGATAGTTTTTGAAAACTCTTTTCTCATTTTTCAGTTGGAAAACAGTAATGTCAAGTTCCAGAGATTGGAATTGGCATAATAACAAAAATAGCTGCGGACTAGTAGTAAACTAGCATGTCTATATGATAAGACAATGATAACGATCCTCGCGGGATCCAATAACTGGCTCACGGCCCACATGTATACTCAACCGCCCAAGAAGGGGGTTCCTCGGCTCAAGAGTGGCCATTAACACAATATATATATATGCAACCATCCGAGAAGGAGGTTCGACGGCTCGAGAATAGCCAATAATACTGTATCAACAGGTCGGACTAATATATAGTCTCCAGTTCATGATCGACCCCGCACTCTCAAGAGAGTACGTGTCTCGCCGCTATACAGCGTCACAAAGTGGTATACCGGGGTTTCGAACCCGCTGGTCATCACCCACATATATTACTCACCTCAATACGGCGCGACGACTACTCCGCAATGCCCTTGCCACGAGAATCAAGCTCCGCACGCGTAGAATCTGATCAAATACAGTAAAAATACAACAATTTAGGCCAATGGGACGACACCCAATCAATACAACTCAATTTACATCAAAATTCCCAAAGTTGTCAAAACCCGAGCCCCGGGCCCACATTCCAAAAATTTACGAAATTCACATTTCGGAACCCTCGTCTCGCCACGAGTCCATACATATAAAATTTACCAAAATCGGACTCCGTTTGCCCACTCAAATCGGTGTTTTTCTTCAATTTAGGCTTAGGGCTCAAACCCACATTTAATCTCCCATTTACAGAGAATTAACCAAGGATTTCATGTTAAAAAGATGTAATTAAGCCACAAAACTTACCTCCAACGAATCCCCGATGAATTACCAGCAATTCCCGTCAATTTCTCCTCTTGGAACTCAAAAATGGGGTTTTGGGTTAATGAACCCGCGACCCCTCTATTCTGTGATTTAATTCACTGCCAGAACAATCTCTTCTATGCGATCGCAATGACCCTATGCGATCGCATAGAGTTAAATTTCCTGCCAATTTCCCCTTCTATGCGATCGCAATGCTCTCCCGCGATCGCATAGCACCACCTTCCAGGCCTCATCTTTTCTTCTCTGCGATCGCAACACTAGCTATGCGATCGCAATGCACAGTCCGACAAACCTATGCGATCGCACCCCTTGCTATGCGATCGCATAGAACATTTTTCTCACCCCTCCAATCTCTTCTATGCGATCGCACAAATGACCCTGCGATCGCATAGTGCCAGTTTCCATACCTATGCGATCGCATCTCCTATTACGCGATCGCATAGAACAACTCTGGGCTCACTTCCATCCTTCTATGCGATCGCAATAACCCTATGCGATCGCAAGGCCTGCTGCACCAACCTGCAATTTACAGCAGACTTTTCATACTCCAAAAATGCCGGATGATGGTCCGGATTCACCCCGAGGCCCCCCGGACCCCAACGAAAACCACCAACATACTCCAAAACACGATACGGACTTGTTCCAATCATAAAAACACCATCCTAAACATCAAAATCACCAATTACACACGATTCAAGCCTAAATTCCTTAAAACTTTCCGAATTACGCATTCAATCAAAAACCCGACCAAACGACGTCCGAATGACCTGAAATTTTGCAGGCACATCCAAAATCACCTAACGGAGCTACTGCAACTGTCGGAATTCCATTCCGACCCCCGGATCAAAATCTCACCTACCGTTCGGATTTCGCCAAAATTCAACCTTAGCCAATTCAAGGCTATTTCTACACCGGGCCTCCAAATTCAATTCCGATCGCTCCCCTAAGTCACAAATCACCTCCCGGAACTAACCGAATCATTCAGAATCCGATTCCGAGCCCTCTAACCAAATAGTCAACTCCGGGTTGACTTTCCTTATTCAAGTCTCCTTCAAAAAGGCTATATGCCTCATTTTCAATCCAATTCACTCCTAATTTACCCGATAGACTCTAACACTTATATAAAAGCATGAATTATGTAATTACAACATAAAGGGGTGATAATTCTCGTGGCGACGGGCCGGGTCGTCACACCAATCGAAAGAACTCGAAAAATATCAAAAATCACGAAATTGGCAAAACCCGAGCCCCGGGCCCACATCTCGAAAAACTTCAAAACTCATATTTCTAGAACCCTCGTCTCGCCACGAGTCCATACATATAAAATTTACCAAAATCGGAGTTCGATTGGCCTTTCAAAACCCAAATTTTCGTTTTCAATATCTAGGCCAAAATCCTTCACAATTTCTACCCAAATTCATAAAGATTGATGTTAATTCTACCATAAAATGATGTTTTTGAGTCAAGAAACTTACCTCCGATGAATACCCGATGATTTCCCAGCGTTTTCCCGTAATTTCTTCTCTCTAGGACTCAAAATTGTGTTTTTGGGTATACGAACCCGTGAGCCCTCTATTCAGCTATTTAATTTCACTGCCAGACAAATTTGCTCTTCGCGTTCGCGATGCCCAGCATCATTTTACTCTTCGCGTTCGCGTTACCTATCACGCGTCGGCGATGCACTCATCCATTTTCCCTTCGCGAATGCGACATGCCCCACGCGTTCGCGCCATTTCTTCAGCCATCCGGAGATCCTTCTACGCGAACGCGTCCTCCTCCTCGCGAACGCGATGCTTCACTATTTCCTCTTACGCGATCGCGACCAACACCATCGCGAACGCGATGCTTCCCAGATTCCTTCTACGCGAACGCAGCTCTCCTCCTCGCGAACGCGATGACCAAGGTGCCCCATCCTACGCGAACGCGGGCCTTGCCCTCGCGAACGCGAAGGCTTAGCCTTCTGCACAGTGATCTGCAATTTACAGCAGACTTTGCCAAGTTCAAAATGCCCGGATGATGGTCCGGATTCACCCCGAGGCCCCCGGGACCCCAACGAAAACCACCAACATACTCCAAAACACGATATGAACTTGTTCCAATCATAAAAACACCATCCTAAACATCAAAATCACCAATTACACACGGATTCAAGCCTAAGTTTCTTCAAAGCTTTCAAAACTGACATTCAATCCAAAACCCGATCAAACGACGTCCGAATGACCTGAAAATTTGCAGACATATCCAAAATCACATAACGAAGCTACAGAAATTGTCGGAATTCCATTCCGACCCCCGGATCAAAATATCACCTACGGTTCGGTTTTCGCCAAAATTCAACTTTAGCCAATTCAAGCCTAAAACTACACCGGACCTCCAAATCAAATTCCGATCGCTCCCCTAAGTCATAAATGATCCCCCGAAACTAGTCGAATGATCAGAATCCGATTCCGAGCACTCTAACTTGATAGTCAACTCTAGGTTTCACACTTCCTTCAAACATGCTATTTGCTTCATTTCCAATTCAATTTACTCCTAACTCACCCGATAGGTTCTAACATTGATATAGAAGCATAAGATATGTTAATTCAAGGTAACGGGGTGGAAATTCCCGTAACGACGGGCCGGGTCGTTACATTCTCCCCAACTTAAACAAACGCTCGTCCTCGAGCAGACTCAGAGTTGTACTAGAAGCAACCCAATAGCCGAATGACCTTACCAAGCATATATCCGGACGATCATACGTCACCCTATCTCACATAAGTCCGAAAATACCATATAGTCCGAGTTTCACAGACCATCTGAACCATAAATCACGTTGTACTTTCTGAAATCATATGCCAAATACAAATCCCATGCCTATACTCAGGATACACTCGAATCCACTACAATAACCCATATTCACTACTCCAGGTGAGATCATATGATGTATCAACATCCCAATCACTCGAGACGATAGTCTCTAATCACAACAACTGGCCACAATAACCAAATACTAGCTGAAAACCTCTTTCATTAGATAGAGTCTTATTCCAACACCTCCATATCCTGCCCACGGCAGCTGAAGCACGCGATATACCGAACTCATCTCTCAGGTTAACCATTCGTGAATCTATTTCCCTTTTTAAAACTCATACCATGATAGGTTTCGCAGCCAAACCTCGATTTTTACCTTTCTAACAAGCTAAGATCCAATATGCTCGTATTCATTAATGACTCCAACGGTCATTTTGATCATAACACACCACACTGGTGACATGACATCTCAACCACCGGCCTAAGCCGCGACGAGCACAACATAGGCTCCAATAGAAATGCCTGAACACACTCGAATCATGACAGCTCAAATCATGATAACTGTCTCCAGCAAAAGAGCTGCAATTCAATTCCTCTGTGCCATCATAACATAGATCTGGGATCGCGTCTCGTATCATGGAAATAGAGTACCTGAATCCTCCTCGAGAGGTCATAATATCACGTGGCCTTGCCATGATTCGTGATTCTATCCCAACGTTATTACTCATGAAGCACGTCAAGCCACTAAGCTCAAAATGGTTAGCCACGCACAAATCTAGGTCTTGAACCCAAGCAATCAACCTCACCCACGGTGAAACAATTAACGTATGCTATTAAATCCCTGAAAGGACACAACCGATGTGCCATTCGCCAAGCGATACTCAAAACGGACTTTTCCTCAGAAGCGAGGAAGTATTGTATACCAGGTAGCATATAACTAACTATATTTTCACAATATTTTGTTGCGGCGTGCAACCCGTTCCAATGACATACCCGTGGCGGCGTGCCACCGGATCCGGATACCATACCTGTGGCGGCGTGCCACCCGATCCACGCATAAATCTCGCAAAAAGGAAATGCATATCGAGTCGAATTTTCTCATTACAGCAAACATATATATATATAGCCTCAACTTCGGCCACATGAAATGCATCTAACAATGTTTCTCAATACTGGAACTGAATCCATGGTAGATACCTCTACACTGACCTCCGCCACTAAGGTCCAACTGACAAAGCAATGCCTACCAGCCGTCCGCTGGTCCTGGGTACAACTATTCTGTTGGAGCATACTCTGATGCTCTCTGCTACGCAATTTGTGCAATTTTCCGACATAGTCCATATCACATTAGTCTAGACGACCTGACTTATGTCAACCAGTCTGAAATAAGGTATCATAACACAAATTCATCATATCAAGCTAAGAGAGAGCCACTAGGGCTTCCGATTTCCAATAACCGCTAATCTATGTCGGTACACACGACATACCACCGCTTCGTAGGCGGGTTACAAGAACTTCTAGTCTCCAACACACATATAACACATGAATCACCATGCTTGATTCCGTACTTCACCATACAAATACATAACGCACACCAAGCGTCCATTCATACCACGAAAGCCATTCAGAAATTTCACTATGCCATCAACGACTCAATTATTATAGTCAATCCAACAAGAGAATGGCACCATACCACTGGATATTATCAGTTTACATTACCTTGTCCTTTTGGACCATATACCCTGCCAAATTACTAGAATAGGAGTACCATTTTCCTTAATCACTAGAAAGATCGATTTTTTAAATCACCTGCAGCTGCCCGCGCTGCTAAATAATTTTAATGACTCCCCATATATTATGAACTGATTTCAAAACCTTGAATATGTCATTATCAACTTTCCATCACACATCGCATATGCCACACCACCCTAAGATAACATGGAAATTCATATTCCTTTCCTACGCCGCAAACATCGGCGCACTCAACTAGTCAAGGGCTTTCATGATCCCATATAGAGAAACTCATTACACATTCCACACTTCGCATACCGACAGGAATATACTCATTTTCGAACCATGATAAAACACATCACAAACTCTTTCTTCCCATTCGTTGCATAAGTTCAACTGCCAGGACTGAGTCCTTATACCCATATCAAGTTACACAACAGCCAGCACTCAAGAGCTTTACTGCACAATGTCTGCAAGACTCATTACTTTAGCCACATACCAGGAATCAATCGTATTCCTTTTTATACCATTCTGGTTTATTAACAAGTTGTTCCACTTACCAAGTTTCCTTTCTGATTCATCTCTAATTTCATATCAGTCTTTACTGTAGTACAACAATGCCTCAACCCTTTTTACCACACAAGACTCGTACACAAGTGACAAGACCACACGGTCTAAGACCCATAGGCCACTGAATACTCTCTCAGTGTTTCCCAAAAATACCACATTCTACCACACTTTATTTTGATGAACTTCCCGCGATTTTTAAATTTTTATCATTACTTCCCAATACGGATACCTATAATCCCATCATTCACATGATATAACACAAGTCTTGATCCTCTCTAACGAAACCGCCATCTTTAGCCACATACACAAATCTTAAGGCACCAGACTGTTACAAGCAAAATCTTGAACTCTGCAAAACCATTCTCGTGTTTTGTTAGAACTCTAACATCGCAGAACATGATTACTTACAGATACAATCCGCTATCTTTCTTTTCTATACGGTGAATATTCCTTACCAACAGCAGTTCAAAACACCCTAGTACTTCATCAGATCTACGAAGCACCATAACCTTTACCAGAATTTCCCAACATACTTAGAGACAGAATCAACATAGTGCAATCAGTTAATCAATAGCAACCTCCCCAACTTAGCTCGAAGCAATTCATCAAAGCACTTTCAACCACTCAAATCATTATTACTCAAGTCATTTACAAGCTTCGGCGGAGGTTCGAATCATCAGATTTATTAATTCTTTTGCAATTCTTGCATTCATTCACACACAACAGTTACGCCCACTCTTTAGGTGACAAAAATCTTTTCTAAGTCCCAAATTTTTCAAAAATTTGTCAAGAGCTTCCTTTGTAAATTGGCCTATCCACCTGCCAGAGAATCACCAAACCATTCTAACAATACTTCCACAACTCAACAAGATATCACAATGTATTTCAACAACATTAAATCTTAATACTACACGAATCATATTATCACAATTTATACTTGAACCTGTGCTGTATCTGGTCGAATCAAAACACATATCAAATACCTTTCAATTACACATGAGGATCAACCCTCCTACTTGTCACGACCCCAAATCTAGTCGTGATGGCGCCCAGCACATTGCTAAGCCAGCCTGACCAATCAATATCAACAACGGAGCTAGAAGCTCTCTTTAACCCATTTAAGCATTTCAAAATACGAAACAATAGTAATACTTATTCCAACAGCTGGGAAACTAAGTCCCAAAATATACTAACTTCCATAGACCGAAGGGTCAAGAGTCATGAGCCTCTAAAGAACATAAGTGTAATAAAATTTATAACAAACTCAGTGTGGAAAGGAAAGACAACAAGATAAGAAATGACAGCTAGAAGGGGAGTTAGGTCCTGCGGACGCTGCAGCTACCTCGACTATCCCGCACAATGCCTCCAAGTAGCTACCGAATCAAGTCTGCTGAGAGGTACCTGGATCTGCACACAAGGTGCAGGGAGTAAAATGAGTACTGCCAGACTCAGTGGTAATAAACAAGGGTAAGACAGCGCAGATAAGAAATCCGCAATAAAGCACTATGTAAAACTATAATCAGCTACCCTGTCATAGAATCAATATTCACTGTACCTGTACCAACAAATACCAATAAATAGCATAACAACTAGCAGATGTAGCTAAATGCAATGCAATGCATGATATGACCGCTACGGCGCGTAGCCCGACTCCAATTTTGGGTACCCGTGCTCACCGTGGGGGTTCAGACTCCGGAGGGGCTCCTACAGCCCAAGCACATCTCATAGAGATATTCCTGCGGCGTGCAGTCCGATCCAACATATATCTCGCTGCGGCGTGCAGCCCGATCCACTACTAGTCAGCTAATATGCAGATACGGCCTCGCAGGCTCAAAAGTAGTTTTTGAAAACTCTTTTATCATTTTTCAGTTGGAAAACAGTAATATCAAGTTCCAGAGATTGGAATTAGCACAATAACAGAAATAGCTGCGGACCAGTAGTAAACTAGCATGTCTATATGATAAGACAATGATAACGATCCTCGCGGGATCCAATAACCGGCTCACGGCCCACAAGTATACTCAACCGCCCAAGAAGGGGGTTCAACGGCTCGAGAATAGCCAATAATACAATATCAACAGGTCGGACTAATATATAGTCTCCAGTTCATGATCGACCCCGCACTCTCAAGAGTGTGCGTGTCTCGCCGCTATACAGCGTCACAAAGTGGTATACCGGGGTTTCGAACCCGCTGGTCCTCACCCACATCTATTACTCACCTCAATACAGCGCGATGACTATTCCGCAATTCCCTTGCCACGAGAATCAAGCTCCGCACGCGTAGAATCTGATCAAATACAGTAGAAACACAACAAATTAGGCCAATGGGACGACACCCAATCAATATAACTCAATTTACATCAAAATTCCCAAAGTTGTCAAAACCCGACTTTCGGTACGCTTGTCGAAAAATTACAAAAGTCACATATTCGAACCCTCATCTCGATACGAGTCTAAGCATATCAATTTTACCAAAATCGGACTCCATTTGCCCACTCAAATCAGTGTTTTTCTTCAATTTAGGTCTAGGGCTCAAACCCACCTTTAATCTTCCATTTACAGAAATTTTACCAATGATTTCATGTTAAAATGATGTAATTAAGCCACAAAACTTACCTCCAACGAATCCCCGATGAATTCCCGGCAATTCCCGTCAATTTCTTCTCTTGGAACTCAAAAATGGCTTTTTGGGGTATGAAACCCGCGACTGGTTCTGTTCTGAACTTAAACTCACTGCCAGGCCAATTAACCCTACGCGATCGCAGCCTTTGGCACGCGATCGCGATGCACAAATCCCTGGGGCCTGATTTTTCCTCTACGCGATCGCAGCCTTTGGCACGCGATCGCAGTGAACAACAGAAGATCCCTACGCGATCGCAACTCCAGCCACGCGATCGCATTGCATCCGGACTTGACCTTACGCGATCGCGTGAACCCAATCGCGATCGCATTGCATTCCGCCATTGACCTACGCGATCGCAGACATCACCACGCGATCGCGATGCACAACCAGTCGACCTTACGCGATCGCATCACACCTCCCGCGATCGCGATGAACAAACCTTCCGGCATCACTCCAATACTCTACGCGATCGCAGTCTCACCCTTGCGATCGCAGAGCTTCCCAGTTTTACCCTACGCGATCGCATGACCCAGGCTCGCGATCGCGATGAACAAAAATTCTTAGCAATTATTGCAGCAGAACAGCAGTGCCTTTTGGCACAAATTGGTCCGTTTGGACCCCCGAATTCATCCCGAGGCCCCCGGGACCCCAACGAAAACCACCAATATACTCCAAAACACGATACGAACTTGCTCAAATCCTCAAAACACGTCTAACAACATCAAAACCCATAATTTGCATCGAATTCAAGCCTAAATTCCTTGAAACATTCCGAATTACACATTCAATCAAAAACCCGACCAAACGACGTCCGAATGACCTGAAATTTTGCAGGCACATCCAAAATCACCTAACGGAGCTACTGCCACTGTCGGAATTCCATTCCGACCCCCGGATCAAAATCTCACCTACCGATCGGATTTTGCCAAAATTCAACCTTAGCCAATTCAAGCCTATTTCTACATCGGGCCTCCAAATTCAATTCCGATCGCTCCCCTAAGTCACAAATCACCTCCCGGAACTAACCGAATCATCAGAATCCGATTCCGAGCCCTCTAGCTAAATAGTCAACTCCGGGTTGACTTTCCTTATTCAAGTTTCCTTCACAAAGGCTATATGCCTCATTTCCAATCCCAATCACTCCTAACTCACCCGATAGACTCTAACACTGATATAAAATCATAAAACATGTATTTACAACATAACGGGGTGGTAATTCTCGTGACAACGGGCCGGGTCGTCACATTCTCCCCCTCTTAAGCAAACGCTCGTCCTCGAGCGGGTCAAGAAACATACCCGAAGTCTCAAACAAGTGAGGATATCTGCTCCGCATCTCCCGCTCGATCTCCCAAGTGGCCTCCTCCACGGGTCGACCTCTCCACTGAACCTTAACTGATGCAATCTCCTTAGACCTCAATTTTCTCACCCGACGTCCCAAAATGGCAATAGGCTCCACATCATAGGATAGATCACCATCAAGCTGAATGGTACTGAAGTCTAATACATGAGACGGATCTCCAATGTACTTCCGGAGCATAGACACATGGAATACTGGATGAACGCTGGATAAGCTGGGTGGCAAGGCTAACTCATATGCCACCTCTCCAACCCTCCTGAGTATCTCAAAAGGACCAATGTACCTGGGACTCAACTTCCCTTTCTTCCCGAACCTCATGACACCCTTCATAGGTGAAACCTTCAACAATACTCTGTCACCAACCATGAAAGACAACTCTCGAACTCTACGGTCCGCGTAACTCTTCTGACGAGACCGTGCTGTACGAAGCCTCTCCTGGATCAACTTTGCTCTATCCAGAGCATCCTGGACTAACTCAGTCCCTATCAATCTAACCTCACCAGGCTCAAACCATCCCACGGGGGATCTACACCGCCCGCCATACAATGCCTCATACGGGGCCATCTGAATACTCGACTGATAACTGTTGTTGTAGGCAAACTCGGCAAGTGGTAGGAACTCATCCCACGAACCACCAAAATCAATCACACAAGCTCGCAACATATCCTCCAAGATCCGAATAGTGCGCTCAGACTGTCCGTCTGTCTGGGGGTGAAATGCTGTACTCAACTCAACCCGTGTACCCATCTCTCGCTGAAATGCTCTCCAAAGCTGAGAAGTGAACTGAGTACCCCTGTCGGATATGATAGACACTGGGACTCCATGCAACCGAACAATCTCTCGAATAAAGATCGTTGCCAACCGCTCCGATGAGTAGGTAGTACTAACTGGAATGAAGTGAGCTGACTTGGTCAGCCTATCCACAATCACCCATACGGAATCAAACTTCCTCGCTATCCGAGGGAGTCCAGTAACAAAGTCTATGGTGATCCTCTCCCATTTCCACTCAGGAATATCAATGCGCTGAAATACACCACCGGGCCTCTGATGCTCGTACTTAACCTGCTGACAGTTGAGGCACCGTGCTACATGTCCGACAATGTCCATTTTCATCTTTCTCCACCAATAGTGCTGTTTCAAATCTTGATACATCTTCGCGGCTCCTGGATGGATAGAATACCGCGAGCTATGGGCCTCTTCCAGAATCAACTCACAAAGGCCATCAACATTGGGCACACATATCCGGCCCTGCATCCTCAATACGCCGTCACTATCGATGGTGACATCTCTAGCATCATCATGCTGAACTCTGTCCCTCAGGACAGCTAAATGTGGATCATCATACTGGCGCTCACGAATACGATCATATAGAGATGACCGAGATACAACACAAGCCAATACCCGGCTGGGCTCCGAAATATCTAACCTCACTAGCCGATTGGCTAGCACCTGAACATCATGAGCAAATGGCCTCTCCTCAGCCGGAATATATGCCAAGCTCCCCATACCGACCGCCTTCCGGCTCAAAGCATCGGCCACCACATTGGCCTTCCCCGGATGATATAATATAGTAATGTCATAATCCTTCAGCAACTCAAGCCATCTTCGCTGTCTCAAATTAAGGTCTTTCTGTTTGAACAAGTGCTGGAGATTACGATGGTCGGTATACACCTCACAAGACACACCATACAAATAGTGCCTCCAAATCTCCAATGCATGAACAATGGCGGCTAGCTCCAAGTCATGAACAGGATAGTTCTTCTCGTGTGGCTTCAACTGCCGAGAAACATAAGCAATTACCTTACCTTCTTGCATCAACACACAACCTATCCCCACTCTCGAGGCATCACAATAAACGGTATATGAACCTGAAGCTGATGGCAATACTAACACTGGAGCTGTGGTCAAAGCTGTCTTGAGCTTCTGAAAGCTCTCCTCGCACTCATCCGACCACACGAATGGTGCACCCTTCCGGGTCAATTTAGTCAATGAAGAAGCAATGGATGAAAATCCCTGAACAAACCGGCGATAATATCCCGCCAAACCAAGAAAACTCCTGATCTCTGTAGCTGAGGTCGGTCTAGGCCAACTCTGCACCGCCTCTATCTTTTTCTGATCAACCTGAATACCATCACGAGACACCACATGTCCCAGAAATGCTACGGACTCGAGCCAAAACTCGCACTTGGAGAATTTAGCATATAGCTTCTACTCCCTCAATCTCTGCAACACAATACTCAAATGCTGAGCATGCTCCTCCTGACTACGGGAGTAGACTAGAATGTCATCAATGAACACAATCACAAATGAATCTAAATAAGGCCCGAACACACTGTTCATCAGATGCATAAATGTTGTTGGGGCGTTGGTCAGCCCAAACGACATCACAAGAAACTCATAATGACCATATCGGGTCCTGAATGCAGTCTTCATAATATCCGAGTCCCTGATCTTCAGTTGATGATAGCCTGAACGAAGATCGATCTTAGAAAACATCCTCGCACCCTGTAACTGATCAAACAAATCATCTATGCGCGGTAGAGGGTACTTGTTCTTCACCGTCACTTTGTTCAATTGCCTATAATCAATACACATTCGCATGGAACCATCTTTCTTTTTAACAAATAATACCGGCGCACCCCACGGAGACACACTAGGACGGATGAAACCCTTATCCAGAAGTTCTTGAAGCTGCTCTTTTAGTTCTTTCAACTCGGCTGGTGCCATTCGATAAGGAGGAATGGATATGGGCCGAGTGCCCGGCACCAAGTCAATGCCAAAATCAACATCCCTGTCCGGCGGCATGCCCGGCAGGTCTGAAGGAAATACATCTGGAAAGTCCCTCACAACAGGTACAGAATCAATGCTAGGAGACTCAGCTCCCACATCTCTCACAAAAGTTAAGTACGATAAACACCCTTTTTCAACCATCTTCTGAGCCTTTAAGAACGAAATAACACGGCTAGGGACGAAATCGGTCGAACCCCGCCACTCAATCTGAGAAATACCAGGAATGGCCAACGTAACTGTCTTAGCATGACAATCCAATATAGCATGATACGGAGACAACCAGTCCATACCCAATATAACATCAAAGTCCACCATCCCCAACAATAACAAATCTGCCTGGGTCTCCAGACCCCCAATAAATATAACACAGGATCTATAGACATGATCCACAACAATCGTATCACCCACGGGGGTGGATACATGAACAAGCAAATCAAGACTACCACGAGTCGCACCCAAATAATGTGCAAAATAAGAGGACACGTAAGAATATGTGGATCCTGGATCAAATAGAACAGAGGCATCTCTGTGACAGACAGAAATGATACCTGTAATCACTACATCGGAGGCAACTGCATCACGCCTGTCAGGAAGTGCGTAGAATCGCACCTGGCCTCCACCAGATCTCTCCTCGCCCCTGGGGCGACCACGAGAAGACTGACCTCCACCTCTACTAGACTGAGATGGTGCTGAAGAGGAGGGTTGATCCCTCTGCTGAGTCCTGCCCCTACGTAGCCGAGGGCACTGTCTCCTCATGTGGCCAAACTCACCACACTCATAACATGCACCCGGTGCTGGAGAAGTAGGTGTTGCACTCTGGGCTGGGAGGGCACTAAGTGATGACCGACCCTGCTGAAACCCCTGTCGACCACGACCATAAGAACCTCCGCTCTGCTCTGGGCGGCTCGAATGAGAAGGTCTAGATGAGCGACCTCTGCTCTGCTGGGAATGCCCTCTAGATGGAGCACCACTGAAACTGCCCGAACCACGAGGCCTCTTGGCCTCCCGCTCCTCTCTCTCTCGGCGACGATCCGCCTCAATGGAGCGTGCCATATCAGCAACCTGCTCAAACGATGATGACAGAACTCGCTCGCTGGTCATAAGAATACGGATAGAGTAGTTGAGGCCATCAATGAACCTCCTGATCCTCTCCCTCTCAGTGGGGATCATCCATGTGGCATGCCTAGCCAACTGAGTGAATCTAAGCTCATACTGAGTCACAGACATGTCGCCCTGAATCAACCACTCGAACCGGCGACGTAGCTCCTCGCGACGAGACCGAGGTACATATTTCTCTAGAAAGAGAGTAGAGAACTGCTGCCATGTGAGAGGTGCTGCTCTTGCAGGCCTACGCCTCTCAAACTCCTCCCACCAATCAAATGCGGGACCGGTGAACTGAAATGTAGTAAATGAAACTCCGCCGGACTCAAGAATACCAGCCGTACGCAGCATCTTCTGACACTTATCCAAGAAACCCCGGGCATCCTCGCCCTCAACGCCACCGAAATGGGGTGGTCGAAGTCTTCCAAATCTCTCAAGACGACGCCGCTCGTCATCGGTCATAACCTGAACCATATGCTCGGAGCTGGAGCTGGTGCAGTCGGAGGAATAACCGGTGCAACCACCCGAGCGGGGACCGCCTCCGGTGTCCGAAGTCCCCGAACAACCGGGTCGGTGTGCGAGCTGCAGGGGTCCGTTGACCACCCCCGGACCGAGATGTCGCTACGGTAGCGGTAGCCGAAACTACCCGAGCCAAACCGGAACACACCGATAATATCCGAGCAAGAGTCTCCCGAAGACCAGGAACAACAATAGATATAGTCCGGCCCCGAACTGGGGCCGCCGGAGCATCAACCACCGGGGCCTGCCTGAACCGGTACAACGGGCGGGTCAGCCGGCACCGCCTCGGCCGCCCTACCTCTAACTCTAGCACGACCGTGCCCACGGCCTCTAACAGGTGGCAATGGAGGTCGTCCACCTCGTCCCGATGCTCGCGTTCTCGCCCTCTGCGAGAGAATAGAATATAGAAGTTCAGTTCTCAGAACAACAAGATCGCACGACAGAGTTCAAGAAAAGTGAAGTTTTCCTAAAGGTTCGTAGCCTCCCGAGGATAAGTACAGGCGTCCCCGTACCGATCCA
Source organism: Nicotiana noctiflora (assembly GCA_032618575.1). NCBI lineage: Eukaryota > Viridiplantae > Streptophyta > Magnoliopsida > Solanales > Solanaceae > Nicotiana > Nicotiana noctiflora. The sequence goes on from JASVEL010013876.1 coordinate 103,376, forward strand.
CAAGACTCTACCAACCGGCTCAAGACTCATGAGGCCTAGTAAACCTAGGCTCTGATACCAACTTGTCACGACCCCAAATCCAGTCGTGATGGCGCCCAGCACATTGCTAAGCCAGCCTGACCAATCAATATCAACAACGGAGCTAGAAGCTCTTTTTAACCCATTTAAGCATTTCAAAATACGAAACAATAGTAATACTTATACCAACAGCGGGGAAACCAAGTCCCAAAATATACTAACTCCCATAGACCGAAGGGTCAAGAGTCGTGAGCCTCTAAAGAACATAAGTGTAATAAAATTTATAACAAACTCAGTGCAGAAAGGAAAGACAACAAGATAAGAAATAACAGCTAGAAGGGGAGTCAGGTCCTGCGGACGCTGCAGCTACCTCGACTATCCCGCACAATGCCTCGCACAGCTACTGGATCACTGCTGAGAGGTACCTGGATCTGCACACAAGGTGCAGGGAGTAAAATGAGTACTGCCAGACTCGGTGGTAATAAACAAGGGTAAGACAACGCAGATAAGAAATCCGCAATAAAGCACTATGTAAAGCTATAATCAGCTACCCTGTCATAGAATCAATCTTCACTGTACCTGTACCAACAAATACCAATAAATAGCATAACAGCTAGCAGATGTAGCTAAATGCAACGCAATGCATGATATGACCGCTACGGCGCATAGCCCGACTCCAATTTTGGGTACCCGTGCTCACTGTGGGGGTTCGGACTCCGGAGGGGCTCCTACAGCCCAAGCACATCTCATAGAGATATTCCTGCGGCGTGCAGTCCGATCCAACATATATCTCGCTGCGGCGCGCAGCCCGATCCACTACTAGTCAGCTAATATGCAGATACAGCCTCGCAAGCTCAAAAGTAGTTTTTGAAAACTCTTTTATCATTTTTCAGTTGGAAAACAGTAATATCATGTTCCAGAGATTGGAATTAACATAATAACAGAAATAGCTGTGAACTAGTAGTAAACTAGCATGTCTATATGATAAGACAATGATAACGATCCTCGCGGGATCCAATAACTGGCTCACGGCCCACAAGTATACTCAACCGCCCAAGAAGGGGGTTCAACGGCTCGAGAATAGCCAATAATAGAGTATCAACAGGTCGGACTAATATATAGTCTCCAGTTCATGATCGACCCCGCACTCTCAAGAGTGTGCGTGTCTCGCCGCTATACAGCGTCACAAAGTGGTATACCGGGGTTTCGAACCCGCCGGTCATCACCCACATCTATTACTCACCTCAATACAGCGCGACGACTATTCCGCAATGCCCTTGCCACGAGAATCAAGCTCCGCACGCGTAGAATCTGATCAAATACAGTAGAAACACAACAAATTAGGCCAATGGGACGACACCCAATCAATATAACTCAATTTACATCAAAATTCCCAAAGTTGTCAAAACCCGACTTTCGGTACGCTTGTCGAAAAATTACAAAAGTCACATCTTCGGAACCCTCATCTCGATACGAGTCTAAGCATATCAATTTTACCAAAATCGGACTCCATTTGCCCACTCAAATCAGTGTTTTTCTTCAATTTAGGTCTAGGGCTCAAACCCACCTTTAATCTTCCATTTACAGAAATTTGACCAATGATTTCATGTTAAAATGATGTAATTAAGCCACAAAACTTACCTCCAACGAATCCCCGATGAATTCCCAGCAATTCCCGTCAATTTCTTCTCTTGGAACTCAAAAATGGCGTTTTGGGGTATGAAACCCGCGACTGGTTCTGTTCTGAACTTAAACTCACCGCCAGGCCAATTAACCCTACGCGATCGCAGCCTTTGGCACGCGATCGCGATGCACAAATCCCCTGGGGCCTGATTTTTCCTCTACGCGATCGCAGCCTTTGGCACGCGATCGCAGTGAACAACAGAAGATCCCTACGCGATCGCAAATCCAGCCACGCGATCGCATTGCATCCGGACTTGACCTTACGATCGCGTGAACCCAATCGCGATCGCACTGCATTTCGCCATTGACCTACGCGATCGCAGACATCACCATGCGATCGCGATGCACAACCAGTCGACCTTATGCGATCGCATCACACCTCCCGCGATCGCGATGAACAAACCTTCCGGCCTCACTCCAATACTCTACGCGATCGCAGTCTCACCCTTGCGATCGCAGAGCTTCCCAGTTTTACCCTACGCGATCGCATGCCCCAGGCTCGCGATCGCGATGAACAAAAATTCTCTGCAATTATTGCAGCAGAACAGCAGTGCCTTTTGTCACAAATTGGTCCGTTTGGACCCCCGAATTCATCCCGAGGCCCCCGGGACCCCAACGAAAACCACCAACATACTCCAAAACACGATACGAACTTGCTCAAATCCTCAAAACACGTCTAACAACATCAAAACCCATAATTCGCATCGAATTCAAGCCTAAATTCCTTGAAACATTCCGAATTACACATTCAATCAAAAACCCGACCAAACGACGTCCGAATGACCTGAAATTTTGCAGGCACATCCAAAATCACCTAACGGAGCTACTGACACTGTCGGAATTCCATTCCGACCCCCGGATCAAAATCTCACCTACCGATCGGATTTCGCCAAAATTCAACTTTAGCCAATTCAAGCCTAAAACTACACCGGGCCTCCAAATTCAATTCCGATCGCTCCACTAAGTCACAAATCACCTCCCGGAACTAACCGAATCATCAGAATCCGATTCCGAGCCCTCTAGCTAAATAGTCAACTCCGGGTTGACTTTCCTTATTCAAGTTTCCTTCACAAAGGCTATATGCCTCATTTCCAATCCCAATCACTCCTAACTCACCCGATAGACTCTAACACTGATATAAAATCATAAAACATGTATTTACAACATAACGGGGTGATAATTCTCGTGACGACAGGCCGGGTCGTCACACTACTTCTTCTCAATTTAGCATTTCATCACGATACCTTCCACCAGGATACACATAGCAAAGTCACTTTAGTCTTCCTGAGTTTAAACTCGTTCCACTACACATAAGGCACTTTACCTTCCAGTTAAGAGGCGATGAAAATATTTCTCACGCCCACAGCTAAGGCTACATATCAAATCACAATAAAGACCAATATCGTATGAACTTCATAATACCGGCTCGCGAAATTAGTACTTTGGTGCTCAAGCCATAGACAAGGATCTGGCCTCAAGTCCTCCCGACTGGCCCAACATGAACTCACGGAGATTATATCTCGCCCCTCGATCGGGGAATTGCAAGCCATAAGTCAATTATATTACTGAGCGCTCGATGCGTACACAGACGTGCGGAAGGAATTTCAAAATGGTATATCTCAATCTGAATCAAGTACGCACGATAAGAATTCCAGGAAGTGTGGAGTGTTTCCTAAAGGTTCGCAGCCTCCCGAGGATAAGTACATGCATCCCCATACCGATCCACAAGACTCTACTAACCGGCTCAAGACTCATGAGGCCTAGTAAACCTAGGCTCTGATACCAACTTGTCACGACCCCAAATCCGGTCGTGATGGCGCCCAACACACTGCTAGGCCAGCCCGACCAATTAACAACAATCACGGAGCCACAAGCTCACTTTATCCAATTTAAGCATAACAGAATAATTTAACATAGATATATTAAAAATAGGGAACCAAGTCCCAACACGTGCCAACTCCCATAGACCGAAGGGTCAAGAGTCATGAGCCTCTACAGAATATACAAAGTGTAAATAGTGAATATAACTGTGCACAAGTGTGAGATGATCAGAACGAAAATACAGACAAACTGGAGAATCGAGTCCTGCGAACGCTAGCAGCTACCTCGACTGTCCAAAAGCACTCCCGAGCCGCAATAGAATCAGCTCCACTGTGATGTACCTGGATCCTGCACACAAGGTGCAGGGAGTCGGGTGTGAGTACTTCCAACTCAGCAGTAATAAAAGTAAATAATTCTGAAGGGAAGAAAACCACGATAGGCACTAACTCATGCTACACAATACAGAACTATCTTTTTATTCCTTTCAAGCATATGTGAGCAGATTATTTAGAAATCTCAATTTTTAGCTTCTTTCTTTCATAATAATATACCAATACCTGGATACAATCTCAAGCAGTGCAAGTACGCACTCAAATCAGCCCCTCGGGCTCATCACTCCTTATCAATTTACACCAGGAGATCTGGTCAACAAGGCAACTAATGCATGTGCGCCAGTAATGTATGAGTGCTGAATGTTATGCCACGTAGTACACGTAAACCAATGTATGTCTTCCATGCAATGCATATGATCGCTACGGCATGTAGCCCGATCCAATGTGGGTACCCGTGCTCACTGTGGGGGTTCAGACTCTGGAAGGGCTCCTACAGCCCAAGCACAATATTAATATCACACCTGCTGCGGCGCGCAGCCCGATCCATATACCACTGCGGCGTGCAGTCCGATCCATGCATGTGTATGCATATGCTCATATGAAATTCCATGCCCTAACATATGGCCCTCGGCCCAATCAATCTAACAAATATTCAAGAAAGCCCTACAGGCAACAATATCATATTAGTCACAGCTAAAAATGTTATTACGACCTTGTTCAAGTTTTTCATAACCTTATAAAAATGCTGAATAGCAAAATACCATTTTAAACCTTGAATTTAGAATAAAATATGCACAGTGTTATCAAAACAATGATACCAATCCCTGAAGGATTCAGATAATTGGCACGAAGCCCAAACATGATAATTAGTCCAATTCATTTCAACAAATATGTGTTAATATTTATTACGCGGGAGGGACCAAGTCACAATCCCCAATGGTGCTCTACCCCACGCCCGTTATCCGGCGTGCAAGTCACCTCAACACCGCACTAAGATGTGCAAGTCCGGGGTTTACTAACCCTCAGGACATCATTTACAAGTATTACCCACCTCGAACCGACGAAAGCTCATGCCCACGACGCCTTAGCTCCTCGAACCGGCATCCACACACGTCAAAACTAGCACAAATCAGCACAAATATATCAAAATAGGCTAATGGAACATAACCCAATCGAAAGAACTCAAAAAATATCAAAAATCACGAAATTGGCAAAACCCGAGCCCCGGGCCCACATCTCGAAAAACTTCGAAACTCATATTTCCAGAACCCTCGTCTCGCCACGAGTCCATACATATAAAATTTACCAAAATCGGAGTTCGATTGGCCTTTCAAAACCCAAAATTTCGTTTTCAATATCTAGGCCAAAATCCTTCACAATTTCTACCCAAATTCATGAAGATTGATGTTAATTCTACCATAAAATGATGTTTTTGAGTCAAGAAACTTACCTCCGATGAATACCCGATGATTTCCCAGCGTTTTCCCGTGATTTCGGCTCTCTAAGGCTCAAAATTGTGTTTTTGGGTATACGAACTCGTGAGCCCTCTGTTCTGCAATTTAATTTCACTGCCAGACAAATTTGCTCTTCGCGTTCGCGATGCCCAGCATCATTTTACTCTTCGCGTTCGCATTACCTATCACGCGTCCGCGATGCACTCATCCATTTTCCCTTCGCGAATGCGACATGCCCCACGCGCTCACGATGCACATTTCTTCAGCCATCCGGAGATCCTTCTACGCGAACGCGTCCTCCTCCTCGCGAATGCGATGCTTCACTATTTCCTCTTATGCGATCGCGACCAACACTATCGCGAACGCGATGCTTCCCAGATTCCTTCTACGTGAACGCGGCTCTCCTCCTCGCGAACGCGATGACCAAGGTGCCCCAGCTTAAGCGAACGCGGGCCTTGCCCTCGCGAACGCGAAGGCTTAGCCTTCTGCACAGTGATCTGCAATTTACAGCAGACTTTGCCAAGTTCAAAATGCCCGGATGATGGTCCGGATTCACCCCGAGGCCCCCCCGGGACCCCAACGAAAACCACCAACATACTCCAAAACACGATACGAACTTGTTCCAATCATAAAAACACCATCCTAAACATCAAAATCACCAATTACACACGGATTCAAGCCTAAGTTTCTTCAAAGCTTTCAAAACTAACATTCAATTCAAAACGCGATCAAACGACGTCCGAATGACCTGAAAATTTGCAGACATATCCAAAATCACATAACGAAGCTACAGAAATTGTCGGAATTCCATTCCGACCCCCGGATCAAAATATCACCTACCGTTCGGTTTTCGCCAAAATTCAACTTTAGCCAATTCAAGCCTAAAACTACACCGGACCTCCAAATCAAATTCCGATCGCTCCCCTAAGTCATAAATGATCCCCCGAAACTAGTCGAATGATCAGAATCCGATTCCGAGCACTCTAACTCAATAGTCAACTCTAGGTTGATTTTCCATATTCAAACTTCCTTCAAACATGCTATTTGCTTCATTTCCAATTCAATTTACTCCTAACTCACCCGATAGGTTCTAACATTGATATAGAAGCATAAGATATGTTAATTCAAGGTAACGGGGTGGAAATTCCCGTAACGACGGTCCGGGTCGTTACAGAGGGCTATGCCGCGTTCGCGTAGGCTGGGGCCGGGTGACCATCGCGTTCACGATGGATGGTAATGCGTTCGCGTATGAGGGAGTTGGAACGCATCGCGTTCGCGTGGGGTTAGGCTGTGATCGCGAAGACGGATATGGCGAAGCCACACGTTCGCTTGAGAGACGACGCATTCGCGTAGAGTAAAAGTCCGGAGGCTGGGAAGTTGACCTTCGCGGACGCGTGAAAGTGTGTCGCGTTTGCGATGTAGAAGAGGGATAAGGCATCGCGTTCGCGTGAGAGGTGTCGCGAATGTGATGAAGAAAATAGGCTGGCAGTGAAGTTAAAACCAGAACTGGTCAGTCGCGGGTTTAATACCTAAGACCTCCATTTTTGAGTTACAAGAGAAGAAATTGACGGGAGATTGCTGGGAAATCATCGGGGTTTCGTTGGAGGTAAGTTTTGTGGCTTAATTACATCATTTCAACATGAAATCCTTGGTTAATTTTCTGTAAATGGGAGATTAAAGGTGGGTTTGAGCCCTAGGCCTAAATTGAAGAAAAACATTGATTTGAGTGGGCAAATGGAGTCCGATTTTGGTAAATTTTATATGCCTAGACTAGTATCGAGATGAGGATTCCGAATATGTGACTTTTGTAATTTTTCGAGAAGTGTACCGAAAGTCGAGTTTTGACAACTTTGGGAATTTTGATGTAAATTGAGTTGTATTGATTGGGTGTCGTCCCATTGGCCTAATTTGTTGTGTTTCTACTGTATTTGATCAGATTCTACGCGTGCGGAGCTTGATTCTCATAGCAAGGGCATTGCGGAGTAGTCGTCGCGCTGTATTGAGGTGAGTAATAGACGTGAGTGATGACCAGCGGGTTCGAAACCTCGGTATACCACTTTGTGACGCTGTATGGCATCGAGACACATACTCTCTTGTGAGTGCGGGGTCGATTGTGATTGGGGACTATGGCTTAGTCCGACCTGTTGGCACTGTGTTATGATAATTGGCCATTCTTGAGCCGTTGAACCTCCTTCTCGGATGGTTGCATACTATATATTGTGATATTGGCCACTCTTGAGCCATGGAACCCCCCCCCCCTTCTTGGGTGGTCGAGTATAATTGTGGGCCGTGAGCCAGTTATTGGACCCCGCGAGGACCGTTATCATTGTCTTATCATATTGACATGTTAGTTACTACCAGTCCGTAGCTATTTCTGTTATCATGCTATTTCCAATCTCTGGAACTTGGTACTACTGTTTTCCAACTGAAAAAAAAAATGATAAAAAGGTTTTCAAAACTACTTTTGAGCCTATGAGGCTTTATTTGCATATTAGCTGACTGGTAGTGGGTCGGGCTGCACGCCGCAGCGATATATATGTTGGATCGGACTACACGCCGCAGTGATATTGTACTTGGGATGTAGGAGCCCCTCCGGAGTCTGAACCCCCACAGTGAGCACGGGTACCCAAATTGGATCGGGCTACGCGCCGTAGCGGTCATATCATGGATTGCATTGCATTTAGCTACTTCTGCTAGCTGTTATACTGTTTTGCTGGTACTTGTTGGTACAGGTACAATCGATATTGATTCTGTGACAGGGTATTTGATTACAGCTTTACATAGTGCTTTATTGCGGATTTCTTATCTGCGCTGTCTTACCCCTGTTTATTAACACTGAGTCTGGCAGTACTCATTTTAACCATGCACCTTGTGTGCAGATCCAGGTACCTCTCAACATGTAACGACCCGACCGATCGTTTTTGAAAATTATGCCCCGATCCCCAATCTAACTATTTCCCTAAGTTCATCTCTGCTATTGTAGTTCGCCGGGAGGTTCGGTTATAGAATTTGAAGCGTTTTGGGACACTTAGTCCCTAAATGAGAGCCTTATAGTTGAAAAATGGCCCGTATTTGGAATAGTATTAAGACCACCCCAGAATGGAAATCCGATGGTTCCATTAGCTCCGTTAGGTGATTTTTGGGATTGGGAGCGCGTTCGGAATGTATTTTGGAGGTCCGTAACTCAATTAGGCTTGAAATGCCGAAGTTTGAAATTTTGGCGAATCCGAACGATAGGTGAGATTTTGATCCGGGCGTCAGAATGGAATTCCGACAATTTTCTAGCTTTGTTATGTGATTTTGGATATGTCCGCAAATTTTCAGATCATTCGCACGTCGTTTGGTCGGGTTTTTGATTAAATGCGCGTTTTGGAAGTTTTAGAAGAACTTAAGCTTGAATTCGATGTAATATGATGGTATTTGCATTGTTTGATGCATGTCGATGATTGGAACAAGTTTTCATGATGTTTTAGGAGGTGTTAGTATTTTTGGTTGAGGTCCCGGGGGCCTCGGGGTGATTTCGGATGGTTAACGGAAACTTTTGAAGTTGGAAAACTTCATAATAGGCGAAGACGTAAATGAGTGTGCACAAGACCTCACTTTCAATGATCACATCTCCCGTTATATAAAGAGTTGTGTGAGCTACAACCTATCAAATTAAAGCCCTTTGAGTCTAGTTTCCAACGCAATAAACCGTTTGTCATTTGGAGGTGTATACAGAAAGGTATGACCAGTTTTCTGGGCATGTGTCAGTAGCGCGGCCTTAGCGCGGGAGCGCTAGTAGCCCGCGCTAATGGATTATTTTCTGCCTCAACCCGCGCTAATTAGCGCGGGCGCGCTAGTAGCAGGCCCCTAAATACCCCAAGACCGGGTATAGAGAGTTCCAAAGTCATTTTTGGGGCAAGGGCTTGCTCTCTCAAGAGGAATCCGTCCTACTCTTCATTTCTATGATCCAAGGTAAGATTTTTGGAGTATTTTGAGTTGATTACTACTCCTAAACACTTATATTAACATGGATTAATCTTGAAAATCTTTATATTTTCAAGAAATTCGTTCAAGAACTCAAAAGGGGGTTTTGCAAGATTTCTTCCAAAAGGTAAATCCTACACCTTAGACTTATATATATGGATATATTATGAGAATGTGAGTATGAATCAAGTATTACAACTTATGGCATGGTAATTGGAAGTCATAAATTCCCAATTTAAATACATGAACATGGTAGGGATTTAAAGGTGTTTATTTGATGGAATTTTTGTTGGTTGGGTGTGAATGGATGGTCATACATGTGTATTTGGAAGTTATAAATTGGTTAGGAATGATGGTGAGATGAATTGTTGGTTAATGGTGATAGTTGAAAGAACCAATACTATAGTTATGAGGTAAAAATAACCATGCCTACAAGGTGTTTGATAATATGCCTAAATGGTATAAGTTATGGAATTTATTATCAATATTGGCCCTATTGAATGTTGAATTGTAGATTGAAGTTACATAACTATATTGGATCATCGTAGTATCATTAAGGGGCGAATTTCGGATATGTATGGCTAAAAACCCCGTCTTTTAGAAATCGAGCTTCATCGATGTTTGTGTGATCTTGGTCATTTTTCATAATTTTTCGTATTAGCTTAGAATTTAATTGTAGAATAAATTACTTGAATTATTATTTACAATATGCAATTTAATTGGATAGAGTTGAGCCACTCGGAGTCGGATACTCGTGCCAAGGGAGGAGTTTCTTAGCGGTTTTGTACCGGAATTGAGGTAAGTGGCTTGTCTAACCTCGTGTGGGGGAACTTTCACCCCTAGGATATTATGTGATAGTTTAAATGCCTTGTACGCGAGGTGACGGGCGTGTACATGCGCTGATTGTTGAACACATACTTTACTTAAAATGTTCGATGAGTGATATTCCTGTTTTTAGCTATTAATTCGATATTCTTACCCGGTAGTCGTTAGAAAAGCATGATTAGGTAGTATTTAACTGTCTAGTTGCCTAATTGTCTTACTTGAGCTTCTGGATAATTATTGGTACTATTTATCGGTGAAGTTAAGCATATTATATTCTCTCTGTGTATTCCTTTATTTGCTGTGTTTGTGGACTGCGGGTTCAATTCCCGGAGATCCCAGTGTTGTGGGTTCGATTCCCAGAGACCCGGAGTGATATTGTTGTGGACTGCGGTTTCGATTCCCGGAGATCCTGAGATTTATTGAGATGTGGACTGCGGGTTCGATTTCTGGAGATCCTGAGATTTATTTAGATGTGGACTGCGAGCTCGATTCCCGGAGATCCTGAGATTTATTGAGATGTGGACTGCGGGTTCGATTCCCGGAGATCCTGAGATTTATTGAGATGTGGATTGCGGGTTCGATTCCCGGAGATCCTGAGATTTACTGAGACATGGGCTGCGGGTTCGATTCCCGGAGACCCATGGGTACTGTCAATGGGACTGTGGGTTCAATTCCCACGGGTCCTGGACTTGTTAATTGAGTTTGTTACTTGTTGTTAGTTTTAATTGTAGACGGTTGCAGTAATCATTTATTGTTGTTATTTCGGAATAATTATCATTTAAACTGCTTATTATTGTTACTATCATTTTTGTAATAGTTTTCTCTCAGTAGGGCCCTGACCTTCCTCGTCACTACTCCATCGAGGTTAGTCTTGGCACTTACTGAGTACCGCCGTGGTGTACTCATGCTACTCTTCTGCACACTTTTGTTGTGCAGATCCAGGTACATCAGGACAGGCTCGTACTAGGTGATTCCGCAGCCTTTTGGGAGACCTCGAGGTATGATCTGCTACGTCCGCGGATCTGGAGGCTTTCCTTCTATTCTGATAGTATTAGTTGACATTTTTCCTTCATTTTGTTGTTAGATACTCTTTACACATAGAGCCACAGTTTTATATTCTCTTTTAGTCTATGTTACCCGTGGGATTCCGGATCTTGGTAGCATTTTATTCGGTGTGTTGACGAATGTATGTGCCAAGTGGCACGGATTACATATCTTTTTATGCTATTTTTCCGCTGTCTCTTATTTAAGTGTTCATAGCTTGTATATTCTGCAATGTGTTAGGCTTACCTAGTCATGGGGACTGGGTGCCATCACGACATGTTCACGATTGATGAACTAGGGTCGTGACAAGTTGGTATCAGAGCTCTAGGTTCGTAGGAGTCACGGGACACAGACCGGTTACTTAGATTCTCATTGATCTATATGGAGACGTCTGTATTTATCTACGAGGGGCTATGTAACCGTTTAGGAAACTCTTCAATTCTTTGAATTCCTTATCGTGCGCCATTTATTCAGTTAGACCCTATGTCATATGTTCTTTTGCATCCACTTGTGTATTGAAATTGCGCACTCGGTATCAAGTATGCGCCGACGGTTCGTGATGCTGCAGAGGGATTTCAAGGGAGTCAAGAATTTACTCAACCATTGTTACCGCGTGTCATCCATATCGATAATGCAAGAGAATTGAGAGATCTTCAATTGTGCATATGGGGGTGCACTAGATTCCGACATTCGATTGATAAGTACGGTCTTGAGAAGGTTTACTTAACTACCAAATCGTCACAACAATGGTAAAATCACAAGGTGGATGTAGATCTAAAGATAGCTGGTGGTAATAAAGACTATATGGTTCACATGAGATATCTATTTAGCGAAGATTCAGACAGCAGAGATACTGGGGGGAAATGAGTTTAACTGTCTTAAGAAGGACATGTACCAAACGAATGTCTTTGGCTTGTCTTATGATGAAAACGTACGAATGTTAAAGGCTAGTATCATGGATTAGCAAGATGTATCTTAAGGCTTTGTGTCAAGTGAAAGGATTTCACTATCAACGATCTAATTATAGGTCATGTGTCATATCAAATTTGGCCTGCGATGTATTTAGGTGCTATTCAACAAAATGTTCTTGAAAACTTGCGGATGGGCAAAAGTTGAGGCTCGTATGGTATGATGTTGGGACTTTTGATGTTCCTGTGTCCCTAATAAACTCTACATATTATTATCAGCAGGGAAATATTCGACAAAGGCTACATGGTGCTTCGTAGGCGTGTGAGAATCATAGTATGTTTTAAGATATCGTTGGTAGAGAATGCTCGGTGCATGGAGCGAGAAAATTTTTGGTTGTATTGGAATGAGGTCATACCCTATGGTGTTTGTAAGGCCCCGCAAAAATTTTGTGCATAAAACCTAGTAGCTGTGGTGCCATGGTCCGAATAATGTGTTAGGAATGCGTAGAATTCTTTGCGGCTCGCAAGCTCGCCGCGGTTCGGACCCTTGGTAGTGATTTAAGTTTCAAAAATGTAGAGAATTAATTTTTCCAAAAAGTGTCCAATATGCGGTCAAGAATGCGATCGCAAACCTGACATGTGGACCGCATTCTTGCCGCAAAACGTTCCACAGAGTTTCCCAAAAATCGTGTCAAAAGTGCGGTCGATATGCGATCGCATGTCAAATCTGCGGTGCACTTTGCGACCGCAGATCAAGCATGCGGACCGCATTCTGGCCGCATTCCTTATCAGAACCTGTGTAAAATTTGGGGCAATTCTGCGGTCACTATGCGGACCGCATGTTGATTCTGCGGTCGCATAGTGCACCGCATAATTGACCCCGGCCCAGATTTTTGTAACCTTTTGACCCGATCTCTTCTTTAATATAACACCTTTCTTCTTCATTTTATCATATCATCTCACCAAAATTAGAGAGAGAAGAGAGGGTTTTTAGAGAGAGAAATCCTTCATCTTCAAAGATTGTTCCAACCACCTTAATTCCAAGGGATCTTAGGGCAAGGATTCAACTTCCCCAATCTTTTCAAGGTAAAAACCCTAACTATTTTCTTTGACTTTCAGTTTTAATTGAGTAAAGAGAGGTTTGCATATAATAGCTTTTGAAAATAGAAATTTTACACTCATGCATGATTATTGAACTTGATTTTTAGTAAAAAGAAGTGAGTAGAAGTAAGAGTCTTCAAGAACAAGGTTGGCAAGAGTAAGATAGCGTGGGTAAGCATAAAGTAGGAAGTTAACGGAAGAAAACTCATCACCAGGTATGTATGGCTAATTTTGATTCTTGTAAAATCGCCCAAATGTGTGCGAATTGTTTTGGCATGTGTCAAATTGAGAAATTTTACGTAATTCTTTGATTTCTTTGATTGATGTTGAACTACGTGTGGTGTGGTATGAAATATGAATTGAAAGATAAAAAGGTAATCGAGATTGGTAAAGAATTGGGAACAACCATTGTGATGGCATATTTGGCTTATTGTGGAAGGAATTTGAAACACCTTAATTGTGGTAAATTGTGGAACATGATTATGTGGGCATTTTCGATTTTGGAATACTTGTAACTTGGTTTTGATATTGGCTTGAGAAGAAATTGAGAACATGAACCAATGTGTAAGTTGCTTATTTGAACTTGTTGAAATTGTGTGTAGTACCTTATCTGCTGTTTGAAATTGTTGTGTTTTCAACTGTAAGGCGGGGTCGTGTTGCGCGCCGCAACGTGGGGAAATAAGGTGTGGGTTGGGGTGATAAGGGTGGCCGAGGTAATAAGGGTGGTCGGGGGCAATAAGGATGGAAAGCGATCGAAATCGCTATTGAAAATTGATACAAAAATCAATAATGTGAAATTGTGAAAGGAGACAGCAGGAGAGTTTGCAACCTGTGGGGCACTGATTGCCCCTTTGTTTGACTACTTGTGCTTTACGTGATTGATTGTGGTTGTTCTACTTGTTGATCTTAAACGTGCTTATGTTGAGGCTTATTTGAAATGAGGAAAATGTGGAAACATGGTTGGCTGGCTTAATTAATTGTTGATGTAATTTAATGGCTTGAGTTTACTTGGGACAAAGTTTGTCCATACATACCAGTACAATTCAAGTGTACTGACGTCCCTTTTGCCGGGGGCGCTACATTCGTGTCATGATTGTAGGTGGATCGGTAGCAGGCACTTCAGCTCATCGGCAGTAGTATCCTTCTCCTTCCACTGCCCGTTTTGGTGAGCCCCTTTCTTCCTCGGGGCCTTGTATGGTTCATGCCACTCGGTTTAGATTTCATTTTGGTTTTGTAAGGTATAGCCGGAGCCTTGTTACCGGCAAGTATTGTATTTCCTTTTTGTATCCTAGAGGCTCCATAGACATGTAAACTGTGGGATTGTGGCCTATGTATATGTATGGGGCGTTGTAAATATAAATTATGAACTTGTTAGTGAATCAATCACATGTTTATGTTTATGCATTATGGAATCAGTCATTATTGGTAAAATATTTGGTTAATGAGAAACAATCAACACAGGGTTAACGCGTGGGAATGAAAGGCACCCAGGTCCGCTTGACTGGGGCAACCCGGTCAGGCACCGGTCATGTCCCTCGATTTGGGGCGTGGCAAACTTGTTATCAGAGCCTATGGTTTTTAAAGTGTCCTAGGATGTCTCGGAGCCGTGTCTAGTAGTGCCCTTCTTATAGGTGTGTTGTCGACCACATCATATAAGTAGGGGGCTACACGTGCATTTAGGAATTTACCTACTTCTTTGTTAATCTATATCGTGCGGTAAAGTGCAATGTGGAAATATCTGTGTCTTATTCGCGCCTTGTTCCCAAATTTTCAGAATATGGCACCTAAGAAGAAGGCTAGACTCGGCCTTAGGGCCAATGCCGGCCCAAGTGCAGTTGTTAATCATGTACCCGATGCCGTGGGAGAGAATGACCCACCAGTCCCGAATTTGCCTGACCCATCTGTTCAAAACCCAAGTGTCCCTATCCCAGCTGCATCAGAGAAGGCCACCATTCCTCCTGCCAGTGTTCCTGACTCAAATACAGTTCCCGCTTCGGGCTTTGGTATCTCTAATGAGGATCTGAGGGGAGCCATTCATATGTTAACACGGCTAGTGGCCGCCCAAGCCCAGAGATCCCATGATGCCCCTGCATCCTCCAGCGGACAGGGAGATTCCTTTGGCTCCAGAGTCCACCAGTTCTTGCGATTGGCCCCTCCAGAATTTTCAGGCACCGATCCAGAGGCTGATCCACAGGAATTCCTTGATGAGATATACAAGACCCTCAGAGTGATGAAGGCTACAGATATAGAGGGGGTAGAGTTGGCCTCTTACAGGCTGAAGGGAGTGGCACGTTCATGGTTCGAAATGTGGGAGGATTCCCGTGAGGAAGGGAGCCCTCCGGCCAGATGGGATGAGTTCGTAGATGCATTTATGGACCACTTCTTGCCTGCCGAGGTGATGGCAGCCCGCGCCACGGAGTTCGAGGTCCTCAAGCAGGGCAGTATGAGTGTTTGGGAGTATCACATGGAGTTCGTAAGGTTGTCCAAGTATGCTCCTCATTTAGTGTCGACCATGGATGCCCGGGTTCGATGATTTGTTCAGGGCCTTAGCCCTTTGGTGGTGAATGAGGCCGCCACAGCAGCTTTGCACTCAGACATGAACTATGGGAGGATTGTGGGGTTTGCTCAGGCCACAGAGGCCAGGAAATTGAAGATTCGTGCAGAAAGAGAAAGTAGCAGCAGGGCCCGGTCAATGGGTCGTTCAGGGAGATCACTTCCAGGGAGGGGGTCATCAGGGCCATCCCAGTCATATGCTCAGTCCTCCGCGAGTGCACCGCCATCCGTGCACGGTCATCAGCAGGGCAGTTACTCGAGACCTGGTTCAGACAGCAGGAGGTCTCGTCAGTCTGGTCGTCCTGGGGTGAGATCCCAACAGCAGGGGAGACCTACATGCCCCAAGTGTGGGAGATTTCATACAGAAACTTGCTACCTTGACCTTCCAATGTGCTTCGGGTGCGGGGTGAGAGGTCACATTCAGCGGGACTGCCGTGCACCCCGTCAGGGTATAGGTAGGGGATCTGCTCAATCATCTGGTTCTTCAGCTGCTACATCATCAGCGCGTACTCCAGCAGCAGCAGGGCGTGGTGCAGCTAGGGGTGGAGCTCAGGTTAGGGATGGACCTAGCCGATTCTATGCATTAAGTGACCGCCAGAATGCCGAGGCTTCTCCAGATGTTGTTACAGGTATCCTGTTTGTTCAAACTATTGATTGCTATGCACTTATTGATCCAGGGTCCTCCTTGTCTTATGTTACTCCATTCATTGCTTCAAGCTTTGGAATAGAACCCGAACAGCTTCATGAGCCGTTCTCTGTATCGACTCCTATTGGTGATTCTATTACAGCCTCACGAGTCTATAGGAATTGTGTTGTTACGGTGGGTGGTCGTGATACCACAACTGATCTTATTGAGCTTGGGATGGTAGATTTTGATGTAATTATGGGGATGGATTGGCTCTATTCGTGCTTTGCCAAGCTTGACTGTCGGACGAGAGTTATGAGGCTCGAGTTCCCTAACGAGCCAGTCATTGAATGGAGAGGAAATGGTGTAATGCCGAGGGGTAGGTTTATTTCCTACCTTAAGGCTTCGAAGATGATTAAGAAGGGGTGTATCTATCACCTGGTTCGGGTAACGGACACCACCTCAGATGTGCCTACCCTCGAGTCCGTGCCAATTGTGAATGAATTTCCTGAAGTGTTTCCAGATGAGCTTCCAGGCATTCCGCCGGATAGGGAGATTGACTTTGGGATCGATGTATTGCTGGATACTCAGCCAATATCCATCCCACCTTACAGAATGGCGCCAGCATAGTTAAGGGAGTTAAAGGAGCAGCTGAGGGATTTATTAGAGAAAGGGTTCATACGACCGAGTGTGTCGCCGTGGGGTGCTCCGGTTCTCTTTGTCAGAAAGAAGGATGGGTCACTTCGAATATGTATTGATTATCGGCAGCTTAACAAAGTCACCATTAAGAATAAATATCCATTGCCTCGAGTGGATGATCCGTTTGACCAATTGCAGGGAGCGAGGTTCTTCTCAAAGATTGATTTACGGTCCGGGTACCACCAGTTGAAAATCAGGGAGCAGGATATTCCTAAGACCGCCTTCAGAACTCGTTATGGTCACTTTGAGTTTTTGGTTATGTCTTTTGGGCTAACCAACGCCCCAGCAGCTTTCATGGACCTTATGAATCGGGTTTTCAAGCCATTCCTAGATTCCTTTGTGATTGTATTCATTGACGATATTCTCATCTACTCTCGGAGCAGGGAAGATCATGCCGTTCACCTCTAAGCAGCATTGTAGACCCTTCTTCAGCATCAATTGTATGCCAAGTTCTCAAAATGTGAGTTTTGGTTGGAGTCCGTAGCTTTTCTAGGGCATGTTATTTCCAGTGAGGGAATTATGGTGGATCCTCAGAAGATTGCGGCAGTGAAAGATTGGCCTAGACCCACGACCCCGACAGAGATTCGTAGCTTCTTGGGTTTGGCAGGGTACTATCGACGAGGTTTGTGGAGGGATTCTCAACCCTCGCTTCCCCGTTGACAAAACTGACGCAGAAGGCAGTTAAGTTCCAGTGGTCCGAAGCATGTGAGAAAAGTTTCCAGGAATTGAAGTCAAGATTGACCTCGGCACCGGTATTGGCCTTGCCAGAAGGCACAGAAGGATTTGTGGTTTATTGTGATGCCTCCAGGGTTGGTTTGGGATGTGTATTGATGCAGCACGGGAAAGTCATATCTTACGCTTCCAGGCAACTCAAGAATCACGAGAAGAATTATCCGACGCATGATTTGGAGCTTGCAGCTGTTGTGTTTGCCTTGAAAATATGGCGGCACTATCTTTATGGAGTTCATGTAGATGTGTTTTCAGACCACAAGAGCCTCTAGTATTTGTTCAAGCAGAAGGAGCTAAATCTGAGACAGCGGCGGTAGTTAGAATTACTCAAGGACTATGATATGGACATATTGTACCATCCAGGGAAGGCAAATGTGGTAGCCGACGCTCTTAGTCGAAAATCTATGGGTAGTTTGGCTCATTTGGGTGTGGATCAGAGACCCCTGGCTCGAGAGGTCTACCAATTAGCCAGCTTGGGGGTTCGTATTTCGGCGTCAGACGAGGGGGATATCTTGGTGTATAATGGAGCAGAATCATCATTGGTCGCGGAAATCAAGGAAAAACAGTTCATGGATCCAGCATTGGTTCGGGTGAAGGAAGCAGTCATGAATGACAAGACCTCAGCATTTGTACTCGGCAGCGAAGATGGTGTATTGCGGTGTCAAGATAGGCTATGTGTTCCGGATGTGGACGAGCTTCGGGAAAGAGTGATGGCAGAGGCTCATACTTCCAGGTATTCTGTGCACCCTGGTTCAACGAAAATGTATCACAATCTCAAGGAGATTTATTGGTGGAACGGTATGAAAAGGGATGTGGCAAGCTTTGTAGCTAAATGTCCGAACTGTCAACAAGTGAAGGCCGAGCATCAACGGCCCGGTGGATTAACTCGGCTTATAGAAATACCAAGGTGGAAATGGGAGATGATCAATATGGATTTCGTGGTGGGGTTACCTCGCACTCAGCGTAAGTTCGATTCAGTATGGGTGATAGTAGATCGACTCACCAAATCAGCTCACTTCCTGCCTGTCAAGTCCACTGATACCGCGGAGCAATATGCAAGATTGTACATCAAAGAGATAGTAAGGCTTCATGGCACTCCACTTTCTATCATCTCAGATCGCGGGGCTCAGTTCACCGCTAACTTTTGGAAGAAGTTTCAGCAAGGTTTGGGAACTCGGGTGAATCTCAGCACAGCTTTCCATCCACAGACCGATGGACAGGCCGAGCGGACCATTCAGACGCTTGAAGATATGTTGCGGGCTTGTGTCTTAGATTTTAAAGGTAATTGGGATGAACACTTGCCACTGATAGAATTTGCTTACAATAACAGCTATCATGCTAGAATTCAAATGGCCCCGTTTGAGGCATTGTACAGGAGAAGATGTAGATCGCCAATCGGGTGGTTTGAGGTAGGTGAAGTAGAATTGCTAGGGCCAGATGTGGTGTACGAAGCTATGGAAAAGGTCAAGGTTATTCAGGAGAGGATGAAAACAGCACAGAGTCGTCAAAAGTCCTATACAGACGTTCGTCGAAGGGATATGGAGTTTCAAGTCGATGATTGGGTGTTCTTGAGGGTATCTCCTATGAAGGGAGTCATGCGATTCGGAAAGAAAGGGAAATTGAGTCCTAGGTATGTCCGGCCATATCGGATCGTTCAAAGGATTGGTCAAGTTGCTTATAGGCTAGAGTTGCCTCCTGAGATGTCATCGGTGCATCCGGTATTCCATGTGTCCATGTTGAAGAAAGTGATTGGAGATCCATCCACCATCATGCCAGTCGAAGCTATAGAGGTTAATGAAGATTTGTCATATGAAGAAGTTCCAGGTTGCCATTCTTGATAGGCAAGTCCGTAAGTTGAGAAATAAGGAAGTTGCCTCTGTTAAAGTATTGTGGCGAAGTCAACAAGTTGAGGAGGCCACATGGGAAGCGAAAAAAGAGATGAAGGAAAAGTACCCCCATTTGTTTGATCAAGCCTAGAAGAAATTAGGTGACCCTCCTACTCTTAGTAACTGTCATCTTGTCTAAGTTGTTTCCCTCTTAGTATTAGTAAAGTCCCCTTCATTTTGTAATGAGTTAAATGTGTTGTTACCTTGGGTCACTTGAACCTTTCTTGATAAATGAAATCCTTATAAATATTTGGGTGTTAAATAAACAACTAATAGTAAGTTTACATTGGTAATGGTTTGTTAAGTGTACATGGTGTGTTAAAATGGTTAAATAAGGTGAGAATTCATTGAAGTGGTAGAATATGTGCATTCGTTGAGGTAAGAAAGTGTATACCAGTTGTGAAAGGTGTTGTATTTGTGTATTATTGTTTGGTAATGTGTTTCGGGGGCCCTCTCTGACAGGTGGATATGTCCATAATACAAAGGAAACTCCGGCGAAATTTTTCTAAAATATAAGAGTTAGTCAAAATTTTGATGGTTGCATATCATGTCTTTCAAAACCAACTCATTTATTTCAAAATCCTCATTCGAGGATGAATGATCTTAAGGGGGGAGGATGTAAGGCCCCGTAAAAATTTTGTGCATAAAACCTAGTAGATGTGGTGTCATGGTCCGAATAATGTGTTAGGAATGCGTAGAATTCTTCGCGGCTCGCAAGCTCGCCGCGGTTCGGACCCTTGGTAGTGATTTAAGTTTCAAAAATGTAGAGAATTAATTTTTCCGAAAAGTGTCCAATATGCGGTCAAGAATGCGATTGCAAACCTGACATGCGGACCGCATTCTTGCCGCAAAACGTTCCAGAGAGTTTCCCAAAAATCGTGCAAAAGTGCGGTCGATATGCGATCGCATGTCAAATCTGCGGTGCACTTTGCGACCGCGGATCAAGCATGCGGACCGCATTCTGGCCGCATTCCTTAACAGAACCTGTGTAAAATTTGGGGCAATTCTGCGGTCACTATGCGGACCGCATGTTGATTCTGCGGTCGCATAGTGCTCCGCATAATTGACCCCGGCCCAGATTTTTGTAACCTTTTGACCCGATCTCTTCTTTAATATAACACCTTTCTTCTTCATTTTATCATATCATCTCACCAAAATTAGAGAGAGAAGAGAGGGTTTTTAGAGAGAGAAATCCTTCATCTTCAAAGATTGTTCCAACCACCTTAATTCCAAGGGATCTTAGGGCAAGGATTCAACTTCCCCAATCTTTTCAAGGTAAAAACCCTAACTATTTTCTTTGACTTTCAGTTTTAATTGGGTAAAGAGAGGTTTGCATATAATAGCTTTTGAAAATAGAAATTTTACACTCATGCATGATTATTGAACTTGATTTTTAGTAAAAAGAAGTGAGTAGAAGTAAGAGTCTTCAAGAACAAGGTTGGGAAGAGTAAGATAGCGTGGGTAAGCATAAAGTAGGAAGTTAACGGAAGAAAACTCAGCACCAGGTATGTATGGCTAATTTTGATTCTTGTAAAATCGCCCAAATGTGTGCGAATTGTTTTGGCATGTGTCAAATTGAGAAATTTTACGTAATTCTTTGATTTCCTTGTTGAGCATTTGATTGATGTTGAACTACGTGTGGTGTGGTATGAAATATGAATTGAAAGATAAAAAGGTAATCGAGATTGGTAAAGAATTGGGAACAACCATTGTGATGGCATATTTGGCTTATTGTGGAAGGAATTTGAAACACCTTAATTGTGGTAAATTGTGGAACATGATTATGTGGGCATTTTCGATTTTGGAATACTTGTAACTTGGTTTTGATATTGGCTTGAGAAGAAATTGAGAACATGAACCAATGTGTAAGTTGCTTATTTGAACTTGTTGAAATTGTGTGTAGTACCTTATCTCCTGTTTGAAATTGTTGTGTTTTCAACTGTAAGGCGGGGTCGTGTTGCGCGCCGCAACGTGGGGAAATAAGGTGTGGGTTGGGGTGATAAGGGTGGCCGAGGTAATAAGGGTGGTCGGGGGCAATAAGGATGGAAAGCGATCGAAATCGCTATTGAAAATTGATACAAAAATCAATAATGTGAAATTGTGAAAGGAGACAGCAGGAGAGTTTGCAACCTGTGGGGCACTGATTGCCCCTATGTTTGACTACTTGCAATTTAGGTTGTTAATTGGTTGTTGTTCTATTTGTTGACCTTGAATGTGCTTATGTTGAGGCTTATCTGAAATGAGAAAAATGTGGAAACATGGTTGGTTGGCTTAATTAATTGTTGATGTAATTTAATGGCTTGAGTTTACTTGGGACAAAGTTTGTCCATACATACCAGTACAATTCAAGTGTACTGACGTCCCTTTTGCCGGAGGCGCTACATTCGTGTCATGATTGTAGGTGGATCAGTAGCAGGCACTTCAGCTCATCGGCAGTAGTATCCTTCTCCTTCCACTGCCCGTTTTGGCGAGCCCCTTTCTTCCTCGGGGCCTTGTGTGGTTCATGCCACTCGGTTTAGATTTCATTTTGGTTTTGTAAGGTATAGCCGGAGCCTTACCGGCAAGTATTGTATTTCCTTTTTTGTATCCTAGAGGCTCCATAGACATGTAAACTGTGGGATTGTGGCCTATGTATATGTATGGGGCATTGTAAATATAAATTATGAACTTGTTAGTGAATCAATCACATGTTTATGTTTATGCATTATGGAATCAGTCATTATTGGTAAAATATTTGGTTAATGAGAAACAATCAACACAGGGTTAACGCGTGGGAATGAAATACCCCCATTTGTTTGATCAAGCCTAGAAGAAATTAGGTGACCCTCCTACTCTTAGTAACTGTCATCTTGTCTAAGTTGTTTCCCTCTTAGTATTAGTAAAGTCCCCTTCATTTTGTAATGAGTTAAATGTGTTGTTACCTTGGGTCACTTGAACCTTTCTTGATAAATGAAATCCTTATAAATATTTGGGTGTTAAATAAACAACTAATAGTAAGTTTACATTGGTAATGGTTTGTTAAGTGTACATGGTGTGTTAAAATGGTTAAATAAGGTGAGAATTCATTGAAGTGGTAGAATATGTGCATTCGTTGAGGTAAGAAAGTGTATACCAGTTGTGAAAGGTGTTGTATTTGTGTATTATTGTTTGGTAATGTGTTTCGGGGGCCCTCTCTGACAGGTGGATATGTCCATAATACAAAGGAAACTCCGGCGAAATTTTTCTAAAATATAAGAGTTAGTCAAAATTTTGATGGTTGCATATCATGTCTTTCAAAACCAACTCATTTATTTCAAAATCCTCATTCGAGGATGAATGATCTTAAGGGGGGAGGATGTAAGGCCCCGTAAAAATTTTGTGCATAAAACCTAGTAGATGTGGTGTCATGGTCCGAATAATGTGTTAGGAATGCGTAGAATTCTTCGCGGCTCGCAAGCTCGCCGCGGTTCGGACCCTTGGTAGTGATTTAAGTTTCAAAAATGTAGAGAATTAATTTTTCCGGAAAGTGTCCAATATGCGGTCAAGAATGCGATCGCAAACCTGACATGCAGACCGCATTCTTGCCGCAAAACGTTCCACAGAGTTTCCCAAAAATCGTGTCAAAAGTGCGGTCGATATGCGATCGCATGTCAAATCTGCGGTTCACTTTGCGGCCGCAGATCAAGCATGCGGACCGCATTCTGGCCGCATTCCTTATCAGAACCTGTGTAAAATTTGGGGCAATTCTGCGGTCACTATGCGGACCGCATGTTGATTCTGCGGTCGCATAGTGCTCCGCATAATTGACCCCGGCCCAGATTTTTGTAACCTTTTGACCCGATCTCTTCTTTAATATAACACCTTTCTTCTTCATTTTATCATATCATCTCACCAAAATTAGAGAGAGAAGAGAGGGTTTTTAGAGAGAGAAATCCTTCATCTTCAAAGATTGTTCCAACCACCTTAATTCCAAGGGATCTTAGGGCAAGGATTCAACTTCCCCAATCTTTTCAAGGTAAAAACCCTAACTATTTTCTTTGACTTTCAGTTTTAATTGGGTAAAGAGAGGTTTGCATATAATAGCTTTTGAAAATAGAAATTTTACACTCATGCATGATTATTGAACTTGATTTTTAGTAAAAAGAAGTGAGTAGAAGTAAGAGTCTTCAAGAACAAGGTTGGCAAGAGTAAGATAGCGTGGGTAAGCATAAAGTAGGAAGTTAACGGAAGAAAACTCATCACCAGGTATGTATGGCTAATTTTGATTCTTGTAAAATCGCCCAAATGTGTGCGAATTGTTTTGGCATGTGTCAAATTGAGAAATTTTACGTAATTCTTTGATTTCCTTGTTGAGCATTTGATTGATGTTGAACTACGTGTGGTGTGGTATGAAATATGAATTGAAAGATAAAAAGGTAATCGAGATTGGTAAAGAATTGGGAACAACCATTGTGATGGCATATTTGGCTTATCGTGGAAGGAATTTGAAACACCTTAATTGTGGTAAATTGTGGAACATGATTATGTGGGCATTTTCGATTTTGGAATACTTGTAACTTGGTTTTGAAATTGGCTTGAGAAGAAATTGAGAACATGAACCAATGTGTAAGTTGCTTATTTGAACTTGTTGAAATTGTGTGTAGTACCTTATCTGCTGTTTGAAATTGTTGTGTTTTCACTGTAAGGCGGGGTCGTGTTGCGCGCCGCAATGTGGGGAAATATGGTGTGGGTTGGGGTGATAAGGGTGGCCGAGGTAATAAGGGTGGTCAGGGGCAATAGGATGGAAAGCGATCGAAATCGCTATTGAAAATTGATACAAAAATCAATAATGTGAAATTGTGAAAAGAGACAGCAGGAGAGTTTGCAACCTGTGGGGCACTGATTGCCCCTATGTTTGACTACTTGCAATTTATGTTGTTAATTGGTTGTTGTTAAATTGGTTGATTGTAGAAAGTGCTTTGTGTTGAGAATTATTTGAAATGAGGAAAATGTGGAAACATGGTTGGTCGGCTTAATTAATTGTTGATGTAATTTAATGGCTTGAGTTTACTTGGGACAAAGTTTGTCCATACATACCAGTACAATTCAAGTGTACCGACGTCCCTTTTGCCGGGGGCGCTACATTCGTGTCATGATTGTAGGTGGATCAGTAGCAGGCACTTCAGCTCATCGGCAGTAGTATCCTTCTCCTTCCACCGCCCGTTTTGGTGAGCCCCTTTCTTCCTCGGGGCCTTGTGTGGTTCATGCCACTCGGCTTAGATTTCATTTTGGTTTTGTAAGGTATAGCCGGAGCCTTGTTACCGGCAAGTATTGTATTTCCTTTTTGTACCCTAGAGGCTCCGTAGACATGTAAACTGTGGGATTGTGGCCTATGTATATGTATGGGGCGTTGTAAATATAAATTATGAACTTGTTAGTGAATCAATCACATGTTTATGTTTATGCATTATGGAATCAGTCATTATTGGTAAAATATTTGGTTAATGAGAAACAATCAACACAGGGTTAACGCGTGGGAATGAAAGGCACCCAGGTCCGCTTGACTGGGGCAACCCGGTCAGGCGCCGGTCATGTCCCTCGATTTGGGGCGTGACAAACTTGGTATCAGAGCCTATGGTTTTTAAAGTGTCCTAGGATGTCTCGGAGCCGTGTCTAGTAGTGCCCTTCTTATAGGTGTGTTGTCGACCACATCATATAAGTAGGGGGCTACACGGGCATTTAGGAATTTACCCACTTCTTTGTTAATCTATATCGTGCGGTAAAGTGCAATGTGGAAATATCTGTGTCTAATTCGTGCCTTGTTCCCAAATTTTCAGAATATGGCACCTAAGAAGAAGGCTAGACTCGGCCTTAGGGCCAATGCCGGCCCAAGTGCAGCTGTTAATCATGTACCCGATGCCGTGGGAGAGAATGACCCACCGGTCCCGAATTTGCCTGGCCCATCTGTTCAAAACCCAAGTGTCCCTATTCCAGCTGCGGCAGAGGATGCCACCATTCCTCCTGCCGGTGTTCCTGACTCAAATACAGTTCCCGCTTCGGGCTCTGGTATCTCTAATGAAGATCTTAGGGGAGCCATTCATATGTTAACACAGTTAGTGGCCGCCCAGGCCCAGAGATCCCATAATGCCCCTACATCCTCCAGCGGACAGGGAGATTCCTCCGGCTCCAGAGTCCACCAGTTCTTGCGGTTGGCCCCTCTAGAATTCTCAGGTACCGATCCAGAGGCTGACCCACAGGATTTCCTTGATGACATATACAAGACCCTCGGAGTGATGAAGGCTACAGATATAGAAGGGGTAGAGTTGGCCTCTTACAGGCTGAAGGGAGCGGCACGTTCATGGTTCGAAATGTGGGAGGATTCCCATGAGGAAGGGAGCCCTCCGGCCAGATGGGATGAGTTCGTAGATGCATTTATGGACCACTTCTTGCCTGCCGAGGTGATGGCAGCCCGCGCCACGGAGTTCGAGGTCCTCAAGCAGGGCAGTATGAGTGTTTGGGAGTATCACATGGAGTTCGTAAGGTTGTCCAAGAATGCTCCTCATTTAGTGTCGACCATGGATGCCCGGGTTCGACGGTTTGTTCAGGGCCTTAGCCCTTTGGTGGTGAATGAGGCCGCCACAGCAGCTTTGCACTCGGACATGAACTATGGGAGGATTGTGGGGTTTGCTCAGGCCACAGAGGCCAGGAAATTGAAGATTCGTGCAGAAAGAGAAAGTAGCAGCAGGGCCCGGTCAATGGGTCGTTCAGGGAGATCACTTCCAGGGAGAGGGTCATCAGGGCCATCCCAGTCATATGCTCAGTCCTCGCGAGTGCACCGCCATCCGTGCACAGTCATCAGCAGGGCAGTTACTCGAGACCCGGTTCGGACAGCAGGAGGTCTCGTCAGTCTGGTCGTCCTGGGTGAGATCCCAGCAGCAGGGGAGACCTACATGCCCCAAGTGTGGGAGATTTCATACAGAAACTTGCTACCTTGACCTTCCAATGTGCTTCGGGTGCGGGGTGAGAGGTCACATTCAGCGGGACTGCCGTGCACCCCGTCAGGGTATAGGTAGGGGATCTGCTCAGTCATCCGGTTCTTCAGCTGCTACATCATCAGCGCGTACTCCAGCAGCAGCAGGGCGTGGTGCAGCTAGGGGTGGAGCTCAGGGTAGGGGTGGACCTAGCCGATTCTATGCATTTAGTGACCGCCAGAATGCCGAGGCTTCTCCAGATGTTGTTACAGGTATCCTGTCTGTTCAAACTATTGATTGCTATGCCCTTATTGATCCAGGGTCCTCCTTGTCTTATGTTACTCCATTCATTGCTTCAAGCTTTGGAATAGAACCCGAACAGCTTCATGAGCCGTTCTCTGTGTCGACTCCTATTGGTGATTCTATTACAGCCTCACGAGTCTATAGGAATTGTGTTGTTACAGTGGGTGGCCGTGATACCACAGCTGATCTTATTGAGTTTGGGATGGTAGATTTTGATGTAATTATGGGGATGGATTGGCTCTATTCGTGCTTTGCCAAGCTTGACTGTCGGACGAGAGTTATGAGGCTCGAGTTCCCTAACGAGCCAGTCATTGAATGGAGAGGAAATGGTGAGGTGCCAAGGGGTAGGTTTATTTCCTACCTTAAGGCTTCGAAGATGATTAAGAAGGGGTGTATCTATCACCTGGTTCGGGTAACGGACACCACCTCAGATGTGCCTACCCTCGAGTCCGTGCCAATTGTGAATGAATTTCCTGAAGTGTTTCCAGATGAGCTTCCAGGCATTCCGCCGGATAGGGAGATTGACTTTGGGATCGATGTATTGTCGGATACTCAGCCAATATCCATTCCACCATATAGAATGGCGCCAGCAGAGTTAAGGGAGTTAAAGGAGCAGCTGAGGGATTTATTAGAGAAAGGGTTCATACGACCGAGTGTGTCGCCGTGGGGTGCTCCGGTTCTCTTTGTCAGAAAGAAGGATGGGTCACTTCGAATATGTATTGATTATCGGCAGCTTAACAAAGTCACCATTAAGAATAAATATCCATTGCCTCGAGTGGATGATCCGTTTGACCAATTGCAGGGAGCGAGGTTCTTCTCAAAGATTGATTTACGGTCCGGGTACCACCAGTTGAAAATCAGGGAGCAGGATATTCCTAAAACCGCCTTCAGAACTCGTTATGGTCACTTTGAGTTTTTGGTTATGTCTTTTGGGCTAACCAACGCCCCAGCAGCTTTCATGGACCTTATGAATCGGGTTTTCAAGCCATTCCTAGATTCCTTTGTGATTGTATTCATTGACGATATTCTCATCTACTCTCGGAGCAGGGAAGATCATGCCGTTCACCTCTAAGCAGCATTGTAGACCCTTCTTCAGCATCAATTGTATGCCAAGTTCTCAAAATGTGAGTTTTGGTTGGAGTCCGTAGCTTTTCTAGGGCATGTTATTTCCAGTGAGGGAATTATGGTGGATCCTCAGAAGATTGCGGCAGTGAAAGATTGGCCTAGACCCACGACCCCGACAGAGATTCGTAGCTTCTTGGGTTTGGCAGGGTACTATCGACGAGGTTTGTGGAGGGATTCTCAACCCTCGCTTCCCCGTTGACAAAACTGACGCAGAAGGCAGTTAAGTTCCAGTGGTCCGAAGCATGTGAGAAAAGTTTCCAGGAATTGAAGTCAAGGTTGACCTCGGCACCAGTATTGGCCTTTCCAGAAGACACAGAGGGATTTGTGGTTTATTGTGATGCCTCCAGGGTTGGTTTGGGATGTGTATTAATGCAGCACGGGAAAGTCATATCTTACGCTTCCATGCAACTCAAGAATCACGAGAAGAATTATCCGACGCATGATTTGGAGCTTGCAGCTGTTGTGTTTGCTTTGAAAATATGGCGGCACTATCTTTATGGAGTTCATGTAGATGTGTTTTCGGACCACAAGAGCCTCCAGTATTTGTTCAAGCAGAAGGAGCTAAATCTGAGACAGCGGCGGTAGTTAGAATTACTCAAGGACTATGATATGGACATATTGTACCATCCAGGGAAGGCAAATGTGGTAGCCGACGCTCTTAGTCGAAAATCTATGGGTAGTTTGGCTCATTTGGGTGTGGATCAGAGACCCCTGGCTCGAGAGGTCTACCAATTAGCCAGCTTGGGGGTTCGTATTTCGGCGTCAGACGAGGGGGATATCTTGGTGTATAATGGAGCAGAATCATCATTGGTCGCGGAAATCAAGGAAAAACAGTTCATGGATCCAGCATTGGTTCGGGTGAAAGAAGCAGTCATGAATGACAAGACCTCAGCATTTGTACTCAGCAGCGAAGATGGTGTATTGCGGTGTCAAGATAGGCTATGTGTTCCGGATGTGGACGAGCTTCGGGAAAGAGTGATGGCAGAGGCTCATACTTCCAGGTATTCTCTGCACCCTGGTTCAACGAAAATGTATCACGATCTCAAGGAGATTTATTGGTGGAACGGTATGAAAAGGGATGTGGCAAGCTTTGTAGCTAAATGTCCGAACTGTCAACAAGTGAAGGCCGAGCATCAACGGCCCGGTGGATTAACTCGGCTTATAGAAATACCAAGGTGGAAATGGGAGATGATCAATATGGATTTCGTGGTGGGGTTACCTCGCACTCAGCGTAAGTTCGATTCAGTATGGGTGATAGTAGATCGACTCACCAAATCAGCTCACTTCCTGCCTGTCAAGTCCACTGATACCGCGGAGCAATATGCAAGATTGTACATCAAAGAGATAGTAAGGCTTCATGGCACTCCACTTTCTATCATCTCAGATCGCGGGGCTCAGTTCACCGCTAACTTTTGGAAGAAGTTTCAGCAAGGTTTGGGAACTCGGGTGAATCTCAGCACAGCTTTCCATCCACAGACCGATGGACAGGCCGAGCGGACCATTCAGACGCTTGAAGATATGTTGCGGGCTTGTGTCTTAGATTTTAAAGGTAATTGGGATGAACACTTGCCACTGATAGAATTTGCTTACAATAACAGCTATCATGCTAGAATTCAAATGGCCCCGTTTGAGGCATTGTACGGGAGAAGATGTAGATCGCCAATCGGGTGGTTTGAGGTAGGTGAAGCGGAATTGCTAGGGCCAGATGTGGTGTACGAAGCTATGGAAAAGGTCAAGGTTATTTAGGAGAGGATGAAAATAGCACAGAGTCGTCAAAAGTCCTATGCCGACGTTCGTCGAAGGGATTTGGAGTTTCAAGTCGATGATTGGGTGTTCTTGAGGGTATCTCCTATGAAGGGAGTCATGCGATTCGGAAAGAAAGGGAAATTGAGTCCTAGGTATGTCGGGCCATATCGGATCGGTCAAAGGATTGGTCAAGTTGCTTATAGGCTAGAGTTGCCTCCTGAGATGTCATCAGTGCATCCGGTATTCTATGTGTCCATGTTGAAGAAAGTGATTGGAGATCCATCCACCATCATGCCAGTCGAAGCTATAGAGGTTAATGAAGATTTGTCATATGAAGAAGTTCCAGTTGCCATTCTTGATAGGCAAGTCCGTAAGTTGAGAAATAAGGAAGTTGCCTCTGTTAAAGTATTGTGGCGAAGTCAACAAGTTGAGGAGGCCACATGGGAAGCAGAAAAAGAGATGAAAGAAAAATACCCCCATTTGTTTGATCAAGCCTAGAAGAAATTACGTGACACTCCTACTCTTAGTAACTGTCATCTTGTCTAAGTTGTTTCCCTCTTAGTATTAGTAAAGTCCCCTTCATTTTGTAATGAGTTAAATGTGTTGTTACCTTGGGTCACTTGAACCTTTCTTGATAAATGAAATCCTTATAAATATTTGGGTGTTAAATAAACAACTAATAGTAAGTTTAGATTGGTAATGGTTTGTTAAGTGTACATGGTGTGTTAAAATGGTTAAATAAGGTGAGAATTCATTGAAGTGGTAGAATATGTGCATTCGTTGAGGTAAGAAAGTGTATACCAGTTGTGAAAGGTGTTGTATTTGTGTATTATTGTTTGGTAATGTGTTTCGGGGGCCCTCTAACAGGTGGATATGTCCATAATACAAAGGAAACTCTGGCGAAATATTTCTAAAATATAAGAGTTAGTCAAAATTTTGATGGTTGCATATCATGTCTTTCAAAACCAACTCATTTATTTCAAAATCCTCATTCGAGGACGAATGATCTTAAGGGGGGAGGATGTAAGGCCCCGTAAAAATTTTGTGCATAAAACCTAGTAGCCTGTGGTGTCATGGTCCGAATAATGTGTTAGGAATGCGTAGAATTCTTCGCGGCTCGCAAGCTCGCCGCGGTTCGGACCCTTGGTAGTGATTTAAGTTTCAAAAATGTAGAGAATTAATTTTTCCGAAAAGTGTCCAATATGCGGTCAAGAATGCGATTGCAAACCTGACATGCGGACCGCATTCTTGCCGCAAAACGTTCCAGAGAGTTTCCCAAAAATCGTGTCAAAAGTGCGATCGATATGCGATCGCATGTCAAATCTGCGGTGCACTTTGCGACCGCAGATCAAGCATGCGGACCGCATTCTGGCCGCATTCCTTAACAGAACCTGTGTAAAATTTGGGGCAATTCTGCGGTCACTATGCGGACCGCATGTTGATTCTGCGGTCGCATAGTGCTCCGCATAATTGACCCCGGCCCAGATTTTTGTAACCTTTTGACCCGATCTCTTCTTTAATATAACACCTTTCTTCTTCATTTTATCATATCATCTCACCAAAATTAGAGAGAGAAGAGAGGGTTTTTAGAGAGAGAAATCTTTCATCTTCAAAGATTGTTCCAACCACCTTAATTCCAAGGGATCTTAGGGCAAGGATTCAACTTCCCCAATCTTTTCAAGGTAAAAACCCTAACTATTTTCTTTGACTTTCAGTTTTAATTGGGTAAAGAGAGGTTTGCATATAATAGCTTTTGAAAATAGAAATTTTACACTCATGCATGATTATTGAACTTGATTTTTAGTAAAAAGAAGTGAGTAGAAGTAAGAGTCTTCAAGAACAAGGTTGGGAAGAGTAAGATAGCGTGGGTAAGCATAAAGTAGGAAGTTAACGGAAGAAAACTCAGCACCAGGTATGTATGGCTAATTTTGATTCTTGTAAAATCGCCCAAATGTGTGCGAATTGTTTTGGCATGTGTCAAATTGAGAAATTTTACGTAATTCTTTGATTTCCTTGTTGAGCATTTGATTGATGTTGAACTACGTGTGGTGTGGTATGAAATATGAATTGAAAGATAAAAAGGTAATCGAGATTGGTAAAGAATTGGGAACAACCATTGTGATGGCATATTTGGCTTATTGTGGAAGGAATTTGAAACACCTTAATTGTGGTAAATTGTGGAACATGATTATGTGGGCATTTTCGATTTTGGAATACTTGTAACTTGGTTTTGATATTGGCTTGAGAAGAAATTGAGAACATGAACCAATGTGTAAGTTGCTTATTTGAACTTGTTGAAATTGTGTGTAGTACCTTATCTCCTGTTTGAAATTGTTGTGTTTTCAACTGTAAGGCGGGGTCGTGTTGCGCGCCGCAACGTGGGGAAATAAGGTGTGGGTTGGGGTGATAAGGGTGGCCGAGGTAATAAGGGTGGTCGGGGGCAATAAGGATGGAAAGCGATCGAAATCGCTATTGAAAATTGATACAAAAATCAATAATGTGAAATTGTGAAAGGAGACAGCAGGAGAGTTTGCAACCTGTGGGGCACTGATTGCCCCTATGTTTGACTACTTGCAATTTAGGTTGTTAATTGGTTGTTGTTCTATTTGTTGACCTTGAATGTGCTTATGTTGAGGCTTATCTGAAATGAGAAAAATGTGGAAACATGGTTGGTTGGCTTAATTAATTGTTGATGTAATTTAATGGCTTGAGTTTACTTGGGACAAAGTTTGTCCATACATACCAGTACAATTCAAGTGTACTGACGTCCCTTTTGCCGGGGGCGCTACATTCGTGTCATGATTGTAGGTGGATCAGTAGCAGGCACTTCAGCTCATCGGCAGTAGTATCCTTCTCCTTCCACCGCCCGTTTTGGTGAGCCCCTTTCTTCCTCGGGGCCTTGTGTGGTTCATGCCACTCGGTTTAGATTTCATTTTGGTTTTGTAAGGTATAGCCGGAGCCTTACCGGCAAGTATTGTATTTCCTTTTTTGTATCCTAGAGGCTCCATAGACATGTAAACTGTGGGATTGTGGCCTATGTATATGTATGGGGCATTGTAAATATAAATTATGAACTTGTTAGTGAATCAATCACATGTTTATGTTTATGCATTATGGAATCAGTCATTATTGGTAAAATATTTGGTTAATGAGAAACAATCAACACAGGGTTAACGCGTGGGAATGAAAGGCACCCAGGTCCGCTTGACTGGGGCAACCCAGTCAGGCGCCGGTCATGTCCCTCGATTTGGGGCGTGACAAACTTAGAGTACTAATAGAGCACATGTGGTTATATTCGTTGGATCAAGTGAGTTGCAGTTGAATAATAGTAAATGACTTGAGAGAATGGTTCTACTGTGTTCGAGAGTTGTGTAATAGTGGCTTTGGGCTAAGTGGGAGAGTCCCACCGCTTAAGATTGGGTCGCATGGTTAATTACCTGTGTGAATTATGGATACTAGCGTATTATTGTGTTATTGCAGCCACGGAAAAAGGGCCATGAGTGGTAAATTCAGTATATGAATTGTTGAATGCATGTTATGGTTAGCCTTACTGGCTCGTGTTCAAACTTGAGGAAAGACTCGTGATTTATGCCTCGTATAGGTGCAGGCTTTGCGGGAAGTGGTACCGCTGGGGGCTTTATCGAGAGGGTATTCATATGTTACAAAATTTAGTAGAGTTGGTTGCGTACTGGGGCAAGTCAGGGCTGGATGGCTCTCAATAGCGGTCCTAGTGAATTCAAGAGGTAAAGTGTGGTGCCTGATAATTCTGAGTCTATAAGTACAGTTGAGGCTCAAGCTTTTGAAGCGACTTATGAAGAAAGGCACAAAACGATCTATGATGTTTTGACTTGTGGTGTAGTATTTGAGAGACATCAAATGGTCGTCGTTCTTGAGATAGATTTAAGGTCACTCGGGGTAAGTGCGGTTGGAATAAGTTAGGTATTGAAGGAAGATATTAACATTTCTAAGGCAATCAAGGATAACCTGGAAAGAAGTAGATTGATCAGCCATAGTTGAGTTGGCGTATTAGTGTCAATGATCGATTCATGCAACGTGATAGAATTATGCATGTGATTTTGTGGCGGTGCATTTGAGACTTGTCGGCCGCAGTGATTGATGTAATTCTGAAGTATTCTTCTGTTAAGGGCCTGTTATGAGTAGGCAGATCTCGGGAAGGGATATGGTGGCTTGGACCACTACTTAGAGATTGGCATATTCGATGGTTATGAGAATTCACCGTATGTTGTTATAGTTCTCCTGCAGTGAGCTAAATGGAAAGTCTTATGTGATGAAATATTATCCTATCGTCAGTTCTAGAGCTATGATGGAAATTGTGTCTATCGTATGTCGGCATATGATATGCAGTGAGTAGTATGAAATTTGAAGTAAGGACCAAGGTCACAGTTTGGTCAATGAATGTGATATAAAGAGTTTAGATGAGCAGGAAAGGAGAATCAGTGTTTTGAGTAAGATGGGTATTAACATCAGTATCATTTGAGATCGGTGTTCTGTGAGAAAGGCTTTGCATCCCGGTTAGGGACTCCTGATCGCTTTTCAGTGTTAGTGCAGCCGGTGGGTTGAATGTCCAGGCCCGTTTAATTATTCGGAGGATGGTGGGAGCTTGACCCACAAGAAAATTGTATAGGTGTGACTTGTAGTCACTTGATTGGTTAGAAATTTAAACCAAGTATGAGGATTTTGGTGATATCATTCATTTGAGAATTTATGCCTGGAGGGCACTCTGCTTATTGGGTTATAGACCTGTGAAATATTATTGACTTAGCTTGGTACGACCAGGATAGACTTAAGGTCGGTGGATTGGTTTAAATGTGGAAGTGAGCCTTGCATCAGGCCAGTTGTGTTTCTTCCAGCAATGCGCCCTTTGTGGAGGGATAGTCGCGGTCTTATTTCGCGGTTAGTTAATTCATGTAAAGATATATTGCGCCGTATGAATGTGAGACGGCTTGGTAAGTTCCTTATGTGTTGAGGTTCTGCTCAGCGGTGATGTTATATAAGCATGATGGCTCTCGAGACTCAGATAATATGTCGCACATCAGTTGTGCTTGAGTTTGTAGCGTATAGCGCTATATGTTTCCTTGTGTCTGATGTCATGCATCTTAGTGTGCTTATGATCGATATTCAGCATTTTGAGGTGATGAGCTATTCAGCTCGACGTTTGGCTCCTTATGTGAGTTTTATATTGTTTGGATCGGGTGGCACGCCGCCATGGTTATATTGTTTGGATCGGGTGGCATGCCGCCATGGGTATATTGTTGGGATCGGGTTGCACGCCGCAACAGTGTGATACTTATTTCAGTGTCCATATTTGCTGTTATGTGTTCTGTTTCCTATTTTTCTGAGGAAGTCCATGTTAGTGTGAGAGTTGAATAGTTCCCTCTAGTGTTCGCCTTCCTTTTGTGTCACGTACGAATTAGTGGCCTATTGACACATTGTGTCATATTGTAGGACTTTTGATTATGTATGATGTGGCTTATCGAATGAGCAGTTCGTACTGGGTGAGATGAGGTTATGGAATTTGGGGTCAGTGCAAACTGATTATATGAAGTATATTATAGAGAAAAAGATCATTCTCTGGCTTAGGACAAGGTAATGGATCTTGTCAGGAGTATAGACCTAATGAATTGTTGATTCAATAGTTGGTTATGAATATCGGCACATCTCTTCCGTCGTGTCAGTATTTTGAAAGTTAGAACAAGATCTATGTAGACCATGAGGTGCAATGAGAGCATCTGATTCGTCGAATGTTTGGCTGATTTGGTCATAAAAAAAATAAAAAATATATAAAAAAAATGTTATCGTGGTCCTATGGATTTCGTGTTGCAAGGTAAGAATCCAGCAAAGTTATGCAGTCATGTTTGAGGACCGCGTGTGAGGAATAATTGTGTGATCTCTTGATAAAAACAAGCCCGACATAGAATTCCGGATGTTGGAATTAGGCTTTAAGACTTATTTATTTGAACAAAAAGGAATATCTTCAGATTATATCATACTAATGTGCTCAGCTGAGTCCGAGATTTATTGGCCCTTTTGAGATTTGAGGCGTGTTGGGGAGGTTTCTTATGAGCTGGCCTTACCTCCCAACCTAGTCGGGGCCATCCCGTAATTCATGTCCCTATGCTCCGGGGATACCATGGTAACCGTCGCACATGTTGGGTTTCACTGCTGTTCAGCTATACGAGGATCTGCCTTATGTTGAGGAGCTAGTGGCCATCCCGGACAGGCAAGTCAGGAAGCCAAGGTCAAAGAACATCGCTTCAGTAAAGGTTCAGTGGCGGGGTCAGCCGGCCGAGGAGGCGACTTGGGAGACCGAGCAGGATATGCGCAACTGGTACCCCCATCTCTTCGCCACTCCAGCTATGTTTTCTATCTCGTTCGAGGACGAACGAATCTTTTAAGTGTGGGAAGATGTAACGACCCGACCGGTCGTTTTTGAAAATTATGCCCCGATCCCCAATCTAACTATTTCCCTAAGTTCATCTCTGCTATTGTAGTTCGCCGGGAGGTTCGGTTATAGAATTTGAAGCGTTTTGGGACACTTAGTCCCTAAATGAGAGCCTTATAGTTGAAAAATGGCCCGTATTTGGAATAGCATTAAGACCACCTCGGAATGGAAATCCGATGGTTCCATTAGCTCCGTTAGGTGATTTTGGGGTTGGGAGCGCGTTCGGAATGTATTTTGGAGGTCCGTAACTCAATTAGGCTTGAAATGCCGAAGTTTGAAATTTTGGCGAATCCGAACGATAGGTGAGATTTTGATCCGGGCGTCAGAATGGAATTCCGACAATTTCTGTAGCTTCGTTATGTGATTTTGGATATGTCCGCAAATTTTCAGATCATTCGCACGTCGTTTGGTCGGGTTTTTGATTAAATGCGTGTTTTGGAAGTTTTAGAAGAACTTAAGCTTGAATACGATGTAATTTGATGGTATTGGCGTTGTTTGATGCATGTCGATAATTGGAACAAGTTTTCATGATGTTTTAGGAGGTGTTAGTATTTTTGGTTGAGGTCCCGGGGGCCTCGGGGTGATTTCGGATGGTTAACGGAAACTTTTGAAGTTGGAAAACTTCATAATAGGCGAAGATGTAAATGAGTGTGCACAAGACCTCACTTTAAACGTTCATATCTCCCGTTATATAAAGATTTGTGTGAGCTACAACCTATCAAATTAAAGCCCTTTGAGTCTAGTTTCCAACGCAACAAACCGTTCGTCATTTGGAGGTGTATACAGAAAGTTATGACCATTTTTCTGGGCATGTGTCAGTAGCGCGGCCTTAGCGCGGGAGCGCTAGTAGCCCGCGCTAATGGATTATTTTCTGCCTCAACCCGCGCTAATTAGCGCGGGCGCGCTAGTAGCAGGCCCCTAAATACCCCAAGACCGGGTATAGAGAGTTCCAAAGTCATTTTTGGGGCAAGGGCTTGCTCTCTCAAGAGGAATCCGTCCTACTCTTCATTTCTATGATCCAAGGTAAGATTTTTGGAGTATTTTGAGTTGATTACTACTCCTAAACACTTATATTAACATGGATTAATCTTGAAAATCTTTATATTTTCAAGAAATTCCTTCAAGAACTCAAAAGGGGGTTTTGCAAGATTTCTTCCAAAAGGTAAATCCTACACCTTAGACTTACATATATGGATATATTATGAGAATATGAGTATGAATCAAGTATTACAACTTATGGCATGGTAATTGGAAGTCATAAATTCCCAATTTAAATACATGAACATGGTAGGGATTTAAAGGTGTTTATTTGATGGAATTTTTGTTGGTTGGGTGTGAATGGATGGTCATACATGTGTATTTGGAAGTTATAAATTAGTTAGGAATGAAGGTGAGATGAATTGTTGGTTAATGGTGATAGTTGGAAGAACCAATACTATAGTTATGAGCTAAAAATAACCATGCCTACAAGGCGTTTGATAATATGCCTAAATGGTATAAATTATGGAATTTATTATCAATATTGGCCCTATTGAATGTTGAATTGTAGATTGAAGTTACATAACTATATTGGATCATCGTAGTATCATTAAGGGGCGAATTTCGGATATGTATGGCTAAAAACCCCGTCTTTTAGAAATCGAGCTTCATCGATGTTTGAGTGATCTTGGTCATTTTTCATAATTTTTCGTATTAGCTTAGAATTTAATTGTACAATAAATTACTTGAATTATTATTTACAATATGCAATTTAATTGGATAGAGTTGAGCCACTCGGAGTCGGATACTCGTGGCAAGGGAGGCGTTTCTTAGCGGTTTTGTACCGGAATTGAGGTAAGTGGCTTGTCTAACCTCGTGTGGGGGAACTTTCACCCCTAGGATATTATGTGATAGTTTAAATGCCTTGTACGCGAGGTGACGGGCGTGTACATGCGCTGGTTGTTGAACACATAGTTTACTTAAAATGTTCGATGAGTGATATTCCTCTTTTTAGCTGTTAATTCGATATTCTTACCCGGTAGTAGTTAGAAAAGCATGATTAGGTAGTATTTAACTGTCTAGTTTCCTAATTGTCTTACTTGAGCTTCTGGATAATTATTGGTACTATTTATCGGTGAAGTTAAGCATATTATATTCTCTCTGTGTATTCCTTTATTTGCTGTGTTTGTGGACTGCGGGTTCAATTCCCGGAGATCCCAGGGCTGTGGGTTCGATTCCCAGAGACCCGGAGTGATATTGTTGTGGACTGCGGGTTCGATTCCCGGAGATCCTGAGATTTATTGAGATGTGGACTGCGGGTTCGATTCCCGGAGATCCTGAGATTTATTGAGATGTGGACTGCGGGTTCGATTCCCGGAGATCCTGAGATTTATTGAGATGTGGACTGCGGGTTCGATTCCCGGAGATCCTGAGATTTATTGAGATGTGGACTGCGGGTTCGATTCCCGGAGATCCTGAGATTTATTGAGATGTGGACTGCGGGTTCGATTCCCGGAGATCCTGAGATTTACTGAGACATGGGCTGCGGGTTCGATTCCCGGAGACCCATGGGTACTGTTAATGGGACTGTGGGTTCAATTCCCACAGGTCCTGGACTTGTTAATTGAGTTTGTTACTTGTTGTTAGTTTTAATTGTAGACGGTTGCAGTAATCATTTATTGTTGTTATTTCGGAATAATTATCATTTAAACTGCTTATTATTGTTACTATCATTTTTGTAATAGTTTTCTCTCAGTAGGGCCCTGACCTTCCTCGTCACTACTTAATCGAGGTTAGTCTTGGCACTTACTGAGTACCGCCGTGGTGTACTCATGCTACTCTTCTGCACACTTTTGTTGTGCAGATCTAGGTACATCAGGACATGCTCGTACTAGGTGATTCCGCAGCTTTTTGGGAGACCTCGAGGTATGATCTGCTACGTCCGCGGATCTGAAGGCTTTCCTTCTATTCTGATAATATTAGTTGACATTTTTCCTTCATTTTGTTGTTAGATACTCTTTACACATAGAGCCACAGTTGTATATTCTCTTTTAGTCTGTGTTACCCGTGGGATTCCGGATCTTGGTAGCGTTTTATTTAGTGTGTTGACGAATGTATGTGCCAAGTGGCATGGATTACATATCTTTTTATGCTATTTTTCCGCTGTCTCTTATTTAAGTATTCATAGCTTGTATATTCCGCAATGTGTTAGGCTTACCTAGTCATGGGGACTGGGTGCCATCACGACATGTTCACGATTGGTGAACTAGGGTCGTGACACAAAAGTGATCCAGTAGCTGTGCGATGCGACATCTGTGGGATATACGAGGTAGTTGTAGAGTCCGCAGGACCCGATATTCCTTCTTACTGTCTTTTGACTCTGTATTGATGTTTCTTTCCGTACTTGGTATCTTGTAAACTATTATACACTTTTGTTCATTAGAGGCTCATGACTCTTGACCCTCGGTCTGTGGGAGTTGGTATATTTTGGGACTTGGTTCCCCGTTTTCGTTATATGTATCGCTGTTGCTTCGTGATTTAATATGCTTAAATGGGCTAAAGAGAGCTCATAGCTCCGTAATTGTTGTTGATTGGTCGGGCTGGCCGAGCAGTGTGCTGGGCGCCATCACGACCGGGTTTGGGGTCGTGACAAGTTGGTATCAGAGCCTAGGTTTACTAGGCCTCATGAGTCTTGATCCGGTTAGTAGAGTCTTGTGGATCGGTACGAGGACGCCTGTACTTATCCTCGGGAGGTTGCGAACCTTTAGGAAACACTTCACTTTTCTTGAACTCTGTCGTGCGATCTTGTTATCCTGAAAACTGAACTTCTATACTCTATTCTCTTGTAGATGGCGAGAACGCGAGCATCGGGACGAGGTGGATGACCTCCATTGCCACCTGTTAGAGGCCGTGGTCGCGGTCGTGCTAGAGGTAGAGGTAGGGCAGCTGAGGCAGTGCCAGCTGACCCGCCCGTTGTACCAGTTCAGGAGCAGCCCCCAGTGGTTGATGCTCCAGCAGCCCCGGTTCAGGGCCAGACTATATCTATTGCTATTCCTGGTCTTCAGGAGACTCTTGCTCAGATATTATCAGTGTGTTCCGGTTTGGCTCAGGTAGTTTCAGCTACCGCTACTGTAGCGACATCTCAGACAGGGGGTGGTCAGCAGACCCCTGCAGCTCGCACACCTGACCCGGTTGTTCAGGGACTTCAGACGCCAGAGGCGGTCCCCGCTCAGGTGGTTGCACCGGTTATTCCTCCAGCTGCACCAGCACCAGCTCCAGAGCATATGGTTCAGGCTATGCCCGACGACGAGCAGCGTCGTCTTGAGAGATTTGGTAGACTTCAGCCACCCCATTTCAGTGGCGCTGAGGGCGAGGATGCCCAGGGTTTCTTGGACAAGTGTCAGAGGATGTTGCGGACGGCTGGTATTCTTGAGTCCAGCGGAGTTTCATTTACTACCTTTCAGTTCACCGGTCCCGCATTTGATTGGTGGGAAGAGTTTGAGAGGCGTAGGCCTGCAGGAGCAGCACCTCTCACATGGCAGCAGTTCTCTACTCTCTTTCTAGAGAAATATGTACCTCACTCTCGTCGCGAGGAGCTACATCGCCAGTTCGAGTGGTTGGTTCAGGGCGACATGTCTGTGACTCGGTATGAGCTTAGATTCACACAATTGGCTAGGCATGCCACATGGATGATCCCAACTGATAGGGAGAGGATCAGGAGGTTCATTGATGGCCTCAACTATTCTATCCGCATTCTTATGACCATAAAGCGAGTTATGTCATCATCTTTTGAGCAGGTTGTTGATATGGCACACTCCATTGAGGCGGATCGTCGCCGAGAGAGGGAGGAGCGGGAGGCCAAGAGGCCTCGTGGTTCTGGCAGTTTCAGTGGAGCTCCATCTAGAGGGTATTCCAGCAGAGCAGAGGTCGCTCATCTAGACCTTCTCATTCAGGCCGCCCAGAGCAGAGCGGAGGTTCTTATGGTCGTGGTCGACATGGGTTTCAGCCGGGTCAGTCATCACTTAGTGCCCTTCCAGCTCAGAGTGCAGCACCTACTTTTTCAGCCCAGGGTTCTTTTGCGGCGAGGGGTTCCCTTCAGTCCCCTTCTCCAGCACCAGGTGCATGTTATGAGTGTGGTGAGTTTGGCCACATGAGGAGACAGTGCCCTCGACTCCGTAGGGACAGGACTCAGCAGAGGGATCAGCCCTCCTCTTCAGCACCATCTCAGTCTAGTAGAGGTGGAGGCCAGTCTTCTCGTGGTCGCCCCAGAGGCGAGGAGAGATCTGGTGGAGACCAGGCACGGTTCTATGCACTTCCTGACAGGCGTGATGCAGTTACCTCCGATGCAGTGATTATAGGTATCATTTCTGTCTGTCACAGAGATGCCTCTGTTCTATTTGATCCAGGGTCCACATAGTCTTACGTGTCCTCTTATTTTGCACATCATTTGGGTGCGACTCGTAGTAGTCTTGATTTACCTGTTCATGTATCCACCCCCGTGGGTGATACGATTGTTGTGGATCATGTCTATAGATCCTGTATTATATCTATTGGGAGTTTGGAGACCCAGGCATATTTGCTATTATTGGGGATGGTGGACTTTGATGTTATATTGGGTATGGACTGGTTGTCTCCGTACCATGCTATATTGGACTGTCATGCTAAGACAGTTACGTTGGCCATTCCTGGTATTTCTCGGATCGAGTGGCGGGGTTCGATTGATTTCGTCCCTAGCCGTGTCATTTCATTCTTAAAAGCTCAGAAGATGGTTGAAAAAGGGTGTTTATCGTACTTAGCTTTTGTGAGAGATGTGGGAGCTGAGTCTCCTAGCCTTGATTCTGTACCTGTTGTGAGGGATTTTCTAGATGTATTCCCCTCAGACCTGCCGTGCATGCCGCCGGACAGGGATATTGATTTTGGCATTGACTTGGTGCTGGGCACTCAGCCCATATCCATTCCTCCTTATTGGATGGCACCAGCTGAGTTGAAAGAACTAAAAGAACAACTTCAAGAGCTTCTGGATAAGGGTTTCATCCATCCTAGTGTGTCCCCGTGGGGTGCTCCGGTATTATTTGTTAAAAAGAAAGATGGTTCCATGTGAATGTGTATTGATTATAGGCAATTGAACAAAGTGACAGTGAAGAACAAGTACCTCTACCGCGCATAGATGATTTGTTTGATCAGTTACAGGGTGCGAGGGTGTTTTCTAAGATCGATCTTCGTTCAGGCTATCATCAGCTGAAGATCAGGGACTCGGATATTATGAAGACTGCATTCAGGACCCGATATGGTCACTATGAGTTTCTTGTGATGTCTTTTGGGCTGACCAATGCCCCAACATCATTTATGCATCTGATGAACAGTGTGTTCAGGCCCTATTTGGATTCATTTGTAATTGTGTTCATTGATGACATTCTAGTCTACTCCCGTAGTCAGGAGGAGCATGCTCAACATTTGAGTATTGTGTTGCAGAGATTAAGGGAGGAGAAGCTATATGCTAAATTCTCCAAGTGCGAGTTTTGGCTCGAGTCCGTAGCATTTTCGGGACATGTGGTGTCTCGTGATGGTATTCTGGTTGATCCGAAGAAGATAGAGGCGGTGCAGAGTTGGCCTAGACCGTCCTCAGCTACAGAGATCCAGGAGCTTTCTTGGCTTGGCGGGATATTATCGCCGGTTTGTTCAGGGATTTTCATCCATTGCTTCTTAATTAACTAAATTGACTCAAAAGGATGCACCATTCGTGTGGTCGGATGAGTGCGAGGAGAGCTTTCAGAAGCTCAAGGCAGCTTTGACCACAGCTCCGGTGTTAGTATTGCCATCAGCTTCAGGTTCATCTACTGTTTATTGTGATGCCTCGAGAGTGGGGATATGTTGTGTGTTGATGCAGGTAGGTAAGG
Source organism: Nicotiana noctiflora (assembly GCA_032618575.1). Taxonomy (NCBI): domain Eukaryota; kingdom Viridiplantae; phylum Streptophyta; class Magnoliopsida; order Solanales; family Solanaceae; genus Nicotiana; species Nicotiana noctiflora. Next base: position 146,464 of record JASVEL010013876.1, read on the forward strand.
TGATTGCTTATGCTTCTCGGCAGTTGAAGCCACATGAGAAGAACTATCCTGTCCATGATTTAGAGCTAGCCGCCATTGTTCATGCCTTGAAGATTTGGAGGCACTATTTGTACGGCGTGTCTTGTGAGGTGTATACCGACCATCGTAGTCTCCAGCACTTGTTCAAACAGAAAGACATTAATTTGAGACAGCGGAGATGGCTTGAGTTGCTTAAGGATTATGACATTACTATTTCTATCATCCGGGAAAGGCCAATGTGGTGGCCGATGCTTTGAGCCGGAAGGCGGTCAGTATGGGGAGCTTGGCATATATTCCAGCTGAGGAGAGGCCATTTGCTTATGATGTCCAGGTGCTAGCCAATCGGCTAGTGAGGTTAGATATTTCGGAGCCCAGCAGGGTATTGGCTTGTGTTGTATCTCGGTCATCTCTATATGATCGTATTCGTGAGCGTCAATATGATGATCCACATTTGGTTGTCCTTAAGGACAGAGTTCAGCATGATGATGCTAGAGATGTCACCATTGATAGTGACGGCGTATTAAGGATGTAGGGCCGAATATGTGTGCCCAATGTTGATGGCCTTCGTGAGTTGATTCTGGAGGAGGCCCATAGCTCGCGGTATTCTATCCATCCAGGAGCCGCGAAGATGTATCAAGATTTGAAACAACACTATTGGTGGAGAAAGATGAAAATGGACATTGTCGGACATGTAGCACGGTGCCTCAACTGTCAGCAGGTTAAGTACGAGCATCAGAGGCCCGGTGGTGTTT
>JASVEL010013877.1:0-115040 GCA_032618575.1 Nicotiana noctiflora
TATTTCTATCCCAAAATCAATACATTGAGAAGATACTCAAGAGGTTTAATACGGCAGATGCAAAAATAGTTAGTACTCCTCTTGCTAAACACTTCAAATTGAATATTAGCCAGAGTTCATCTATTGATGAAGAGAAAAAGGAGACGTCTCATAATTCCTTACTCTTCTGCCCTTGGTAGCTGATGTATGCTATGGTTTGCACTAGACCAGATATTGCACATGCCGTCGGTATTGTTAGTAGATTCCTTTATAATCCTGAAAAAGAACATTGAAATGCAGTAAAATGGATATTAAGGTATTTGAAAGGTATTGCAGATTTGAAGTAGTGCTTTGGCAGTGGTAAGCCTGAACTTGTTTGTTACACATACTCTGATTTAGGAGGCAATCTTGATAATTCAAGACCTACTTCTGGTTATTTGATCACTTTTTCAGGGAGGACCGTTTCTTGGCAATCTAGACTACAGAAGTGCATAGTTCTATCCACCACAGAAGATGAATATATTGTTGTAACAGAAGGTGCCAAAGAACTATTATGGATGAAGGGGTTTATTAATGATCATGGCTTTGAGCAGCCAATGTACATCCTATTTTGTGATAATCCGAGTGCTATCTGTCTTACCAAGCAGCCCACTTTTCATTCTAATTAACTAGAAAGTATCATTAGATAATAATGATGGAGGAAGAGAAATTATTTGAGCTCGAGAAGATGCACACTGATGAAAATCCTTCGGATATGCTGACAAAGGCGGTAGTTACAGATAAACATGAATTTTGCAGAAAATTGGCAGGCATAAAGTCTGTCAATAGTTCCTCTACTGGAAGACATATTTGGTCCCTTGACTAGAGGGGGAGTTTGTTGGGTACATGCCCATGTTATCCTTCTAAAAGCCCAATGGCCTAATCCTATTCTCTTTTGGTTTCTGTTTCTATTCGGAATATGATTTGGTTTATATTCCTATTTTGAGTGGGTTTTGGCTTAAGAGAAAGCACAACTCATGATCTATAAATAGGACAATCTTGGAGAATTGTTTCATTCTCATTGGAACAAGTCTTTGAAAGACTTAAGTACATTGGTTTTTAAAAGAGATTTCATCAAGAGAGATGAAAAGTATTCATTTTACTGAGATTTTTTATTCTAACCAACCAACTTTAAATCATATTTTCTGATTCGTTAACCGATCGATCGGCTTGAAATTTTGACTGAGTGTACGTAACATCCTTTTCTTTGATTTGAACGATGAAGATCGGATTTGCAGATCCGTAGCATCTGATTTCAAACCTCGGACAACAACTTCATTTTGTGGATTCTCCTCTTTCTTCAATTGATTAGTTGTTGCTCTTATTGCTATTGTTGCTCCGTGTTTGACACTTGTTGTGTAGACATTTCGGAGAACTTTTGTAACCCTCTTATTGCTATAGTGGAGCTTTTTGGATCTCTATGATCCTGTGGTTTTTACCTTCAATTTGAAGGGTTTTCCACGTTAAAATTTGATGTTCTTTATCTTTTTATTTTCGCGTTTGCCTCTTCCTCGGCATAACACCCAATACATAGAAACTCATTGCCCATGGATAAAGAAAAATCGTCTCAATATAAAAAACAACAAAAACTAGAGCAAATATATTCCAAATTGTAACCAAACATCGCCCATTGATTTTATACCCGGCTCATAAATAGAAAGTTTCTTTGGCCCTTTTACACACGACTTAGCTTCCTATGTTGAGAAGTCTCAATTTCACTACATGATTTAAGAATGAATGCTAGACTGGGCTACCTTGAATGGTGCCAGCCGCATGTTGGGAGACCTGGACGTACGGTTTTTAGGGGAATATGGTCGAAAAATCGGTTGATACCCGCCTGACTAGAGGAATTGAGAAATTAACTGAGTACAAATTGTCTAGAATAAGGTTCAATCATATAGAACTTGGGTGTGTCATTTGTCGAAATGAAAAGGCTTTTTTTTTCTTTCTCTTTTTATTAGTACACTAATTTATAATAACATCATCAAATTGATTTTATCTAATTCAAAAAGATTACAACTTAGTAGAGTTTGATACCAAGAAATAATTGGACAATTTGTCTCGTCGAATAAAATGTTAGTGAAATGACTTACTAGTTGCAATTTATACTCAGCATAACTTACACCTACATTCATAGTATTTAATTTGGTTTGACATTTTAAGAAAATTAGAAAAGTAATGAGACCCCTAGGTCTCACTCAATTTGACATTTTTTTTTTTGTTACTAAACAAAGCAGAGTAGTCTAACATAGTCAAATGAAGGATTTGGGGTTCTTGCTACGCTACTTAACTATATAAATCTATTGCACCTAATAATAGATTAATACTATAAAAGATAGATCTATCCAAGGTGCTATCATCGTACATTTGTACTATAATGATTATCTAAATGTCAGCGTTGAAAGGAATGCTAATCCAGAAGTGACACAATGATTTAATCAACTGTATCCAGCGAAGCTATTGGAATCTTTATACAAATATTTGGAATTCATTGTTGTTTTTTCTAGTCAGTATACATAAAGTATACATCGCTTATATACATGTATACTATTTTTATTAGTTGAAGTTATTTGGGATAATTTTTCGAAGCTATTTCCTCTAGTCAGAATGAGGATCGGGCTAGTGGGCCTATTTAGCCCAATATTTGAATGTTGATGGATGTGATTCGGGCCCGCAACTTAGGTACTGAAATTTTCTGACCATATCGCCCTTATTAACTAGTCGTAATTTCTTAGTACCATTTTTGACACTTTAACAGCCTAGACGGAATACACCGACACGCCGCCGCATAGGAGCTCCATCGGCCACCGCCTTTTGACAAACCTCGCTATGTTCCAAACTTTGGGATTCATATGCATGAAGGTGTATATGTTCGTGTATCAAAAATGATGGCTTATAAATCCACGAAGCGTTTATTTAATAACACAGGTTCTGACGTTTTTTCTTCGGCAATTTTTCCTTTTTGAGTGAAAAATATTTTCTGGAAATATATTTATTAGTAATGAGTTATAATGACATTAGCAAATTGGATAGTGATGAAACTTTGAGACTGAGTATTATAGATTTATAATAATTCCACGTGTTAGTTGGAGCTAGTAATAAGAATCTAAGAGTTGAGATAATTGTAAAGAAAGATGTTTGTTGTCAGCAGCATAGTTTTGTTCTACGATAGAGTGTTAATCAATTCAGACAATCCAACTAGTTTGAGATTGAGGCCTAGCAGATATCATTGTAGAATATCATCCATTTTTGCTTAATAGAGTAGAATTGATGTAAATTTTTCATATAGTGGAACGAACTTTACTAATCTGGAGCCAATGTGTAGTTGATTAATTGATAAACTATTCCCTCATTCTTGTATGAGGGGTACTGAACGGGAGCCTTGGGGCATGGCAAAGTTGTTTTAGTGTGACCTGGAGGTCATAGGTTTGAGCCGTGGAATGTGAAGCTTGCGTCAGGGTAGACTGCCTACGTCACACTCCTAGGGTGCTTTTGTGCAACCGACTGCCCTTTCTTGTATGACGGGTATTCTATTTATGAAACATTGATTTGAATCGGGATTACCTGATGGGAAAAGTGGATTCATAGAAAGCAGAAATGGTTTGTGTGCGTGCTAGATAAATAGACTACTGATATTATAATGTTTTTACTTGTTAATATGGTACCTAATTTTGATTCTGATCTTGCAGATTTGAGGATTTATATCTCAAGGAAACAGGAGTTCTGTCAGAAGTTTGTGTACAATATTCTTAGCCGGTGTCAGTCACATTGGTCCAATTCTGAGAAGGCGTCCTATAGTGGCTTCAAAGAGGGGAAGGAAAACTATCTAGTGACAGAGAAACCTGAAGAAAATAGCATAGGCCATGGTCCTCGGCAAAGTAGTTTCAATGTTGTCAATGATGATTTAAATAGTAATAAGTGGAAGTTAGAACTTGCTTGGCTCTCTAAGGCTCTTGAACCTGCTGTTCAATTATGTAGATCGGTTCTGCCAACAGGTATTTTTCTCTATGAATGCTCCAGTATTTTGGAACCTTCAGGAGTTTGATACTGGTTATCTTGTAGAAGGGTGACTTAACAAGCACATTTCTCTTGGCATGTCAAATGAGCATTAGACTGTACCTCAGTTTATTTGTGGCTGCCCATGTTTTAGTTTTGACTTTGTACTCCTTAATTTTCACTTTTAATTTGACTTCTAGCCGCTAAATATAATATTTTTTAATATTATCAGACATTATAAGATTAGGGTGATAATTGGACTTGTACAATTGCAATAGCTGGCTTCAAATACATGGCGTGGATCTACTAGTCACAGTGTCTTGAAATTTAAATCTTATTTAAAGGTTTCGAAAACCATTTGAAAGAGTTACCCGTTCTTCAGTATATTGGTGATTTAGAGAGGAAAAGTAAAGGAAAAGGAGTTTTAAGTTGTTACAATCAACTTGTTATTCCATCAAAGGACTTTAAAGGTTCAGGAATAATTGGAGACTTAGGAAATTCAAAATCAATCTCAGGTTTGGGGAGTCGATCCTTTTATATCCTACCAAAATTAGCTCTGGTTAGTGGCTACTTTTGCTGATTTTGTAAAAGGGTTTTAAGTCTTTATAATCAACTTGTTATTCCACGAAAATACATTAAAAGGTCAGGATAAAATTTGATTCCAGGGAAATTTAAAATCAATCTCAGGTTTGGGAGTCAATAATTTTGTGTCCTACTGAAAGTTGATTCTGTATTTCCGTTGCAGGAAATGTAATCGGAGACAAACTTCCACCAACTAATAGGTCTCTTGCAGAGATATTTGCCAGCATTCAACGTAGTAAATTGGGACTCCAGGATTGGAGTCTAAGTGATCTTACCATAGGCTTATATCTCATATATCTCCAGCAGGCATCAACCAGTGCTGTCGAAGATGTTAAGGGTGAAGAAATATCATCCGAGCTGATAGTAATCACTAATTACCAGAACCTTTGTAGTAAAAGTGTTTGGTATTTTGTCTAGTTTTGCCTTTGTTAATGTCAATTTTCCTGTCTGTCATCAATTTAAAACTCTAACGAAGATGAGCCTTTTTGGTTAGGTACAAGATCTCATCTACCACCTCGAGCTGGCTAAGGGGTCTTATAAAGCCAACCCTGCTGCTATTGCTAGGAATACTATGCTTCGAGAAAGCAATGTTATCAAATTCATAAAAAGTTCCGATGTGTTGAGGCCTGGATATTATATGGGAATTGACCATCGGAAGAAACTTGTTATTCTTGTAATTCGTGGAACTCATACTGTGTATGATCTTATAACTGACATTATTTCTTCAAGTGATGAAGAAATCACATTTGAGGGTTACTCTACACACTTTGGAACTGCTGAGGCTGCTCGTTGGTTCCTTAATTACGAGCTGGACACCATAAGAAACTGCCTGAAGAAACACAAGGTGGACCTCTTATCATTTTGCTGTTTGTTTTCCTAGAAAGTTTCAGGTTTAGTTCCCATGTGTATATAAATATAAAATATTCCCATTCAGTGAGACTTATTCATATACAGGGATTTAGGTTAAGGCTGGTGGGTCATTCCCTTGGAGGTGCAACAGCTTCATTGCTTGCTATCATGCTTCGTCAAAGGTCATTCCAAGAACTTGGGTTTAGCCCTGATATTGTATCAGCCGTCGGATATGGTACTCCCCCATGTGTTTCTAAAGAACTTGCTGAAAATTGCTCTGAATATGTCACAACGGCAGTTATGCAGGTCAGTAACCGATAACTCTGTTGGTTTTTGGATAAAGATATTTTCATAAGGTTAAAGGTTCAAAATTTCCCCTTAACCAGATGAAATAGTCTAGATATGCCATCCATAATAGTTGGGGTCAATGATGTCGTTGCTGTTATGGCTTATAGTTTAACCTTTTTTGCAAGCAGCCCTTCCTTAGAAACTAATTAGAATTTAGCCATTGACTAATATCATTAAAATAGGAGAAGGCCACGTGTTCATCACGTGTCTAAAAAATAAAACCTTCTTCCATTTTTCTAGCACTACCGTCGTCAAGTGACGCTGGCAGTCAGCAGAAATCACCATCGTCATTTTCCATCTCTCCATTACCACTTTAAAAAAGCTCTAACCATTCACCTTTTTGAACCGTTCTCTGCTTTTTTGCGTCGGTTTTCTCCTCCCCAAAAGCACTAAATTTAACCACCACCGCATTGCAATAAACCACACCCAGCCTCTGTCCTTCTCCATTAAAAATCACCATGCTTCTACAACCACCTAACCAGCCCACAATTAGCTACTCAGAAACTTGCAGCAACCACCTTCCGACACCCAAGCCCTCATCTCTTCATCACTCCACCCAAACACTTCAATGAGTCACCGCCAGTTGATGGGTCACCTCCAATTTCACATTTGGCATTTTTCAAGCTAAGCGTTTCTCTATGTGGGTTAAACTAAGGGTCTGAAATTGATTCTTTATCACTAGTTTTGCTGTTCTTCTTCCATTTATAAAGAAGGCAAGAGCCGAGTCACTGAATCTTGAATGAATTACCTGAGCACACCCCCCGTGACGTCCTCACTATTTGTTGCCGTGAAGCGCGCACTGGATTGCTCCTCTGTTTTGGCATAGATTTTGACTGAGCCTCACCTGCAATGGGCAACATCTATGTACCACGTGACACTGCAGCTCTTCGGTTACCTTTGACGGCTAAATTCTCTGAATACCGTATCTGTTCAACAGAATTATACCAGGGGCAACATCACCAAGCCGATGCAGAGGGTAGGCATTACCATTTTCAAGCTCAGTACCTTGTCAAACTCGGCATTGCCATTTTCAAACTCAGTACCGCGTCAAACTCGGCATTACCATATTGAAGTTCTTCAGTGTAATCATCTCCAACGATGAATGCCCAAAGTCCAAATTTCTGCATTCAATTCTGTCCAAAAAATCTGAATTCCTTTATTAGAAACCATAACTTGACTGAAAATCCAGCAAATTGTTCGTACCTTCCAGTTACCATCTTCTCTGTCCCACCTTCAAGAAATCGATCTTATATTAAAATGTAAGAAATAATTTTAGAAACATTTTCTTTTTGAGAAATTGAAGTTTAAGTATATACACATACATACATATAGGTTGTGCATATAGGTTTCAAGTTAGAGTGGAAAGGGAATAAGGATGACCGACATGGGGGTTGGGTGAGGAGGTTGCCGAAAAGGGGGAAATGGGGTAAGGGATCCCGGATCCGGTAAGAGGTGGGGGTGTAATAAGGGTTCGATTAAAATAGCACATATGGTAATTGATAGTGCTAATTAGTTGGATTAGAGATAACTAGTCTCTAATTGTTTCCCATTAGTCAACAAGGGTAAATATGAGCCACTTTGTTAATGGAAAGACATTATTGACCCCAACTATTAACTTGGGGAATATCTAGACCATTTCGTATCATTCAGGGGCACATTTGACCCTTCTCCTTTTTCATAATAAATGTGCCTATGGAGCACTGGAGCAGAATGTATAGAACCTATTGTTAACATTTGATTGATTCTTTTCATGTTTTACAAATGCAGGGTGATATAATTCCCAGGCTTAGTGTCACCTCCCTCACAAGACTTAGGAATGAAATTCTTCAAACTAACTGGTAAGCAAATGTATCGTTAAATGGTCCTAGGATCTTCTTAATCACTGCTTTGAAGATACACGAAGCTGCATCTTTAGACCTCCGTTTGCATATCGCTGTGCTTCTTGCTTATCATGCATTTTCTTTTCTATTTTTGTTCTCCTGCTTGTATAGAGATGGGTTTTCTCTTTCCTCTAGCGACTGTCTGTCAATCCCTACTCGTACAGTGACTGGTTTTTCAAGTGAATGATATAAAGACCACATCTACAACATTAGTGACAACATCTACAAAACTAACCAAGTTGTCTTTTTCCTTTCCTTTTTCCCTTACGAAATTGCTGTTCATAGGAATTTTGATGTAATATCTATAGTTTCTTTCTAACATTCCTGATGCCCGGACTCTACTGTTTTTTTTGGTAAGGTAAGCTATGATGCCTGGATCATACTAGATCTCCAGCTTGAACGAGTCAGTCAATTTTGTAGGCTGTCACGGGCAAAAGTAGCTGGTTGATACTTACATGAAATACCCAAATGATGAAATATTGTATAGTTTCCTGCTAAGTGCTCAGTACTTTACTACTCAAAAAGCCAACTCTATGTCGTTTAGTCTGATTTGGTTAACTGGGTCAAGGATGATGCCATGTCCACGAAAAGTTCATGGCTATATCAGGGCTTCTCTGCCTTATTGGTGTAAAGCTTTGTATTTTTGCATCATAGTTTAGGATCCACATAGACTGCTTACTATTAGGCATATCTTTAAGCACCCAAGGTGTAATGTATAATCAGTGAGGCTAGTGACACATGATAAGATCAATATCCAAACAAGATCTTGATGGGTCCCACTCCGGCACGATTTCTCTCCCCTTTGCTTGGTTGAGCTATTGCTCTGTCTGGATATAGATAACATGGTCCATCTGCCATACTTTATCTCTCTCTCTCTCTCTCTCGCCCTCTCTCTCTCCAGCTTTCAGCACCCCTATTGGCAAAACTACGAAGTCGAGAAGAATTGGACCTGACCTTGCTTTCACAAAAAAAAAACACAATTATAAGAAACGCATGTCCATTTTCGAGTTAATAAGAGCTATTATTGGGATGGAGATGAACTTATACAGGTGTTTCTAGTTGACTTTTGGAGCACCCATCGGTTAGTATAAAGGGATTGGATATCATTCTTAGAGAACCATGTTGTGTAGGTTCTCTACTTTTTTTTTGTATAGAACTGCTTATGTATGAGCTGGTTTCCAACAACAATAAATTCGTTCCTTTATCGAAAATATATGGTGACTATTTTGATTAGTTCAAAAGATATAAGGTTATTAGCTTATATTAGCTCACATTCTAGTAAAGAGAAACAGTCCATTTAAGAGAAGAGGTAAAATTTGCTGGGATGAAAGAAAAAGGATTGGGTTACTTTATCATGACTATTAGAGTAAAAGGAACCTAGTTCTTTTATGTTCATAGGATTTTTAATTGCTAATTTGACTAGATGTTGTTCTTGTTTGTAGCATTAAGTCATCCTTTAGAAATTATTTACACTAAATAGATGAGAGAGCTTAGCCCTCTGGGCTATTATGGTTCAATAGTAAGCATGCAACACCTGAACTGTGGTTAGGCGCGCGTCTCAAGTTTGAACCCTACCAGTGGCTGAAACCTGGTGTTTAACTGGGATCAGGGTAGAGGGGCGAGCCATTATTATCCTGGGTTCTAAACCTGTGAGCTCAATTGGGATTGAGCTAGCTAATTCACAGGGGATTTCTCTGTTATATGTCTACGCTCTAATTTAAAAGATTAAGTTGCAAGAAAGAGGGCATTTCTTTTTATTTGTTTTAGGTTTTCAACATTTTCCTGTAATTTATGCTTTTTTTATTGTTGAAGTTTTCAACATTAAAATTCATGTCAATGCATTGGTACTAATATGTAGATAGGCCTTACCCCTACCCAAAAGGGAAAAGAGGCTGTTTCCATCCAATCGACCCTCGGCTTAGAGAAGGAAAGGGAAAACAACAACAAAAACAAAAACGAAAGAGCATTAATAATTCCGGCAGAAATCGCGTAAATAGTTATCTAAACATAAGAATTATACATAAAATGGCATGTAATAATATCAAACAGTAGCTACTATAAATAACAACCATAAGGGGACACAATCATGCATTAGTGCCTTATCTTTTTGGAGGTGTGGGGGACTAGAAGAGAAAGGTGTGGGCCGTTTGCATGTAGTAGTCTATTTCCTCTTTTCCCTCTCTTTTCTCTCTTTTTACTAGCTCAGATTTGCTACAAGGATTTGTAATATCCACTCTGGAGCTTTTACCTTTATTGTTTTAGATATTTGTTGACCCACGGTGACTTGAATTCATCTAAGTCCATTGGGACTTTAATTTACAGTACCGAGAGGTTGTTGTTGTTGTTGTATTGGTTTTAGTTAAAAGGATAGAAGGAAACACAAAATAGAGTAATTTGGCATAAGAAAGTTAATTATACAAAGTCAAATTAAGGGTAAGGGGTAGCTCTACTGGTTTGTTTTAGCAAGGAGGTTGCAAACCTATTTTAGCAACACTAGGAAAGGTAATCCATAAGTTCTTCTACATGCAGGGTGATAATGTGACTTTTATCTCTTAAACAAGAATAAAAAGCACTACTTTGAGGAGACAATTACGATGGTCGTATGTCTCTTTCCTTATTTCCATCTTGTACTGCCTTCGAGTTTGGGTGGTTTTGTTGTTGGCAGTTGAGGTGGTGGGTGGAAGGTCTATAATGATAAGATCCATGCTAATCTTTATCTTTCCTGTTGTTTATTGGACAGGGTTAGTGTTCTCCAGAAGGAAGACTGGAGAGGTGTCATAGATTTGTTCACAAATGCGAAGCAGGTTGTGTCTTCTGTGCAAGATGTTGCTTGGAAACTTGCTGATTATACTAAATTGCCAGGCAATGCAAAGCACTCTGGTATGGAAGAGACGTTGATTGATCAAATGTTCTGTGACATTTGCGTTTTTTCGTTTTCATTTATTTGCTTTTCTGGGTCTGGAATAAAAGTTTTTTGGGGGTGTGGGAGGGGGGGGGGGGTGAAGTTGATGTGCTGTGTTGTGTCTGTTTTCAATTATGTTACTTACATATCCTTTCAATTCTCCTCTGCTTATTCAGATAATTCTGGAGTTCAGCCTACCTCCAAGCCACCGGGCAATGCGACTTCTCTTGTTAGACGGGAAGATGCTGGTAGCAAAGTAGCTGATGAGTTGTTTGTGCCGGGAAGTCTCTATTATCTAAAGAGGAATGCAGATGCTAGAATCAATGGAGACAGTGGCGAATATTTCACTCTTTTGAAGAGACACCCAGGTGAACATTTTCAGAGGATACTTCTATCAAGCAACATTATTTCTGACCACAAGTGTGAAGGTTATTATTATGCCTTAAGAGACGTTCTAAAAGGTTTGCCAGGTTCTCCTGATGAAGCTATTTTCAGATGAATACCTATTTATATCTGTAACATTGTGTAAGCTATAGTTTTTTTGGTACTTTAATAATCCTCAGAAATGTCCCCTCTTCTTATATGTCCCAAGTTCCCTGATTTGGTAAAGGGAATTTTGGTACCTCTCAATAAATTTTTTATCCCAAATTTATTCATTTGTCTTTTTGTTCTCTTTGTACCCTCTAGTGCTTGCTCAAATCTTTGAGTCGTGTCCTAGGAAATTCAGTTATTTATATCGACTCATAGTTAATTGTTGCACTCTTGCAACTCGTTGGGTTGTGTGTTTTCACCGTGTTCTATTGTATTATTGCTTTTAATACAACGGATGTGTGTTTTCATTGTATTCAATTGTATTGTTAATTTGTATAATAAATATAACATTTGCTTTCCTTGTTTCTTTATATTTATTGTTTTGTATTATTAAATTCATTATTTCATGAATCATAAAAACCTCATATAATTTAACTAATTTGGTATGTTGGGATTATTGTATTATCTTCTTTACCATTCTGCCCTTTACTATTGGCGCATAAGAGGGGATATATATTTGGAGTAGCCCTCCTTTTTAGCCACTCCAGGTCTGATCTTCTTTCACTTTTTAAAGGTTATCTTCGCTCTCACGCAAATTTACAGACTCGTTTTTCATTTTCTTTTAATTTTTAAATATTTAATAGATTTGTGGGGTATGCTCTAGAATTCGTACGTTATATTGAAATTTCGGTGATAATTATTTTATTTGTTGATAAATTCGATATATATATAAAGCACTCAAGTTCCCTTCCCGAACCTTAAATGTGAGATGTATATAACTCAGTTAATGATAATCTATTAACTTATCCATTCTATATTCCACATTATAGTATTCTTAAAAGCACAAATATTTTTGCAAAATGTTACTGTATGTTTTTGTTTACCCTTTAAAAATAGATTCACTCTGAAAAAAACATCATTTAATTAATTTTTTAATATTTAGAACAGTTATTTAGTTAATTTCCTAATATTTAGGGCTAGTTATTTAATTTTTGTTTAAATGTTTAAGTTCTTATAACTCCTAAATTTAAGAAAATATTCTATATATTCCAAATTCTATGTTACGTAGAGTTGGGATTAATATTTTAATATTTAAGTAAAATTCTCTATGCGTGAATCATTGCCGTCAAATATATAGCTTTAAATTTACATAACAATAATTTTACGGACAAATATGATATGGAAAGCAGTTCAATGCAATAAGGAAAGAATAACGTATATCCAATATGGAATCATATAGATCTTAATTGACTTATTGCGAGCATGTAATTTTACCCTACAAAAAATACTCATACAAAATTGACAAACAAATTAGTCCTATTTATTTTTAAATTTTTAGGATTTTTGGCAATTATTTGAGATTATTTGCATTTTTAGTTGCATTTTCCTATTTTTGAAGTTGTGAAAAATAACAAAAAATATTTAAACTTCATCATGTTGCATTATTAGGGTTTTAATTTAATTTAATGCCTAATTACATAATCTAATTAAATCATTAAAAGAAAATCACAAAAAATTGTTATTTTTGACATTTTTAGTTTCAATGATTAAAACTAGTAATTTTTCTTTTTTGCGATTGACTAATTGTGAGAATAATACAAATAGATAAGTAGTGTAATTTTATAATTTGAGACAATTTAGTGTTTAATTTAGGATTTAATTAAAATGAGTTAGGTTTTAAAATTCAACAAACAAAAGGGATTTGATTAGCCTAAAACCGGACTGGGCTAAGTCTTTAAAACCAAGTCCAATCCCAAAACTTAACCCAAAAATACCCAAGCCCATCCTCCTTTATCCGGTCCAGCCCCATATAGAACAAATGACGTCGTTTAGCCCAAACCAATCCAGACCATTGATCTTTGGTAGATCAAACTTCCCCCACTCTCTAACATCTCTCTCTCCCTAGCCGCCCTGAAACCCTAACGTCGCCCTAACTCCCACCTCCAAAACCCTAGCCGCCCTCATATCTCCCTCCCACATAGCCGCCGGAAATCGCCTAAGGTGGCGGCGAAACTTGAACTACCCCTCCAAAATCCACCCTACTCTCTCCCTTTACTCCTCCTAAACATCACCTCACTTCGAAACCCCACAAATAACTAACAAATCTACACCTAAAAAATGGTCGGAACCTTAACGCCGCCTTAGCCCCGCCGCCGGAAATCGCCTACGGCAGCTATGGACCTCCAAAACCACCCAAATTCACCCTATGCCTTCCTCTCACTCTCCTGAACCTCATCTCACCAACCAAATCCCCAAAACCCCACCAATAATCATAGATCACAGATCTGGGAGTTTAGAAACCCTAGATCTACCTTCCTCCTACCAATATCTCCCATCAGGGATCTCAAATTCCTAATGGGTGTATTGGCATGAGAACTTTTTCACGGCTAGATCCCTGTTTTCTATAATTTTCTTTTATTTTCCGTTATGTGCTCTTTCTCAAAATTTTATTGTTGATTATATTTTTATTTACTATTCGTTTAAATTAATTAATTAAAATAATTTAATTAAAATAAAAAATAGTGTAGATTAATTTATTTTTTCTTTTTGTTTTTTATTTATTTATTTTATTATCATTATATGTTTTATTAGTTCTACATTTATTTTTAGTGTACTGCCTTGTTGTTTATTTTGTTAAATTAATGCCATTATTTTTTATTATTGTTATTTGGTTTGGTTGGGCCTCACTAAGTTGGCCCGTACGATTTGGCTCATAAATTGGGGCTATCTTAACAGACAGGACCATAGCTTTGTTAAAAGCTTAAGAGCCCAAACCCTTAGGCCCAGAGTCACGTGGCTCAGGCCGAGAACCAACCTGGTTCTGAGGTAATTCCAAGACCCTTAAGGCCCAGAACCAACCTGGTTCTGATTCTGAAATTCTTCAGAAATTACTAGAACCTTCTAGAATAAGGTACAACCGTCCCAATGTAGAGTAGAAAAATACGGATAAGATCCAAAAATATTCAGAAATTGGACACTTGTCCATTTTTTGAGATAAGGAAGGTAGGACAACTGTCCATTTCTATTAAGAAAGATGTCTTTTCCCGATTTTTATGGAATTCTGGCAGATTCTTTTGTACCTTAATTCTTATCCCTTTTCACTCCTTTACTCTATAAATACATTCCTCATTTTCTTTGTACATACACTGACAGAGCTAGACCTAGACTCATTAAGACAGACTTTTATACACATATATACAGATTGAGACATTATTTTTACAGAAAATACACAGAAAATTTCCTAAAATACAGTGATTTCTTCATTACTTTTGGAGTCTCTTTTCTTCATTTCTAGCAAAGAACTCCTACTGGTTTCATACTTTTTGCTGGGATTTCCGAGTTTAAATCTGAAGTTGATTTGGGTTTTGTCACGACCCAGATTTCCCACCATCGGGAGTCATGATGGCGCCTACTAGTGGAAGCTAGGCAAGCCACTTATTACTTACATTTTTCATTAGTTACCAAACTCTTCTTAAGACTTTAAATTAAAAATATACTCCCTCCGTTTCAATTTATGTAAACCCATTTGACTGGGCACGAAATTTAAGAAAAGAGAGAAGACTTTTGATCTTGTGGTGTAAAATGAGCCACTTTTATTTTGTGTGGCTATAAATCATTGCATAAAGGTAAATTATTTTCAAATAAGGAAAGTGGTCATTCTTTTTGGCACGGACTAAAAAGGAAATAAATTCACATAAATTGAAACGGATGGAGTATAATTACAGCGGAATAATTAAACTTAGCGGAAGACTTAGTCAATTTTATCAAATATGATACAGAAAACCCAAACATGATACACTACCCAAGATTGGTGTCACAATACTCACGAACTTCTAAGAATAATACACACAATTGTCTGAAAGAAATATAAGCTGTTTATCTCGAATACATGAGATAACAGAATGAAATACATAGATAGAAGATACAACGGGTCCTGCAGACGCTTGCAAGGCTACCTCGTAGTCTCGGTAGTCGGAATATCCACAATAGTGCTACTGCTGTCCGTGACCTGTATCTGCGCAAAAAGAGCGCAGAGTGTAGTATCAGCACAACCGACCCCATGTGCTGGTAAGTGCCTGGCCTATCCCGGCGAAGTAGTGACGAGACTAAGGCCAGTCACCCACATAAACCTGTACAGTTGAAATATATATATACATATACAAATGTTTATAAGGAAAGACTCTGCTCTGAAATAACAGTCAATAACTCATAATATCCAGAGTAATCTAGTAAACAGAATAAATCTTACTTTCATGTCTCAATTCATTTTTCATTTTATATCTTGTGGTAGATATATATACATATATATATATATATATATATATATATATATATATATATCTGAAATAACAGTCAATAACTCATAATATCCAGAGTAATCTAGTCAACGGAACAAATCTTACTTTCATGTCTCAATTCATTTTTTCCGTTTCATATCTTGTGGTAGGCGTACCACCCGCTCTCCAAATGTAACAATAAGTTATACCTTGTGGTAGGCGTAACACCTGCTCTCAAATGTATCAATAGGCTATCGGCAACTATGGCCAATGCCAAGATTTAAATCACTTTGTGGTCGGCGTGCCACACGATCCCATTTCTTATCATATAAGTGAACGGCGCGCCACACGATCCCAATTCATTATTATATAAGTGGTCGGCGCGCCACACGATCCCAATTCATAAATATTTATATTACCGGCATTAACCAATAATCTCTGATCCACACTAAGTGTATAAAAGTATTACCGGTTTGAACCAATAATCTTTGCTTCAACAATATTTATAATTACCGATTTTGAACCAATAATTGATAATAAATCAACAATTTATCTCTGTTACCGGTGTGACACCAATAACTCTTAATCAACAATTCATACATAACTAAATTCCTATTCCTTCAAGCTAGGATAGAACAAACACTTACCTCGAAAGTTTACGAACAATTCAATCTGTAGCAATGCCTTTTCCTTTCGAATTTGGCTCAAATCCAATCGTATCTATACACAATTGATTTAATTTCATCAATACTACACAACAAACTAATCCATATGACCAATTACAATTTTTACAACATTCTGCCCGGAATAGTGAAAATCGACCCCGGGCCCACATAATCGAAATTCGAGTTTCGAACCAAAATAAGTTCACCCAATCATCCATGAGTTCAAATATACAATTTGTTCTTAAGTTCGACTCCAAAACGAGGTCTAGATCGCAAATTCTTTGAAAACCCTTACTATACTCAATTCTCAATTTTTCTACACATTTACACATATTTAGGCTTAGGAATTCAAATAATAATGAGGGAAAATGAAGAAAACGAGTCAAGAATCACTTACCCAAGAAGTTTTGATGAAAATCGCCTAAGAATCGCCCCAATAAGCTGTTTGGAGAAGAGAGAGTTGAGAGAAATGATATTTTATCCCGTCTGTTCTGTTTTTGCAGAACTTAAAATCACTGGGCAAATTTACTCTATGCGATCGCAGGGCCTGTGATGCGATTGCATAGAAGAAAATAAGGGGACAACAAAATTGCTCTATGCGATCGCGGAGGACCAATGCGATCGCATAGAAGGAAATTCTGGGCCTCAAGTCTTACTCTATACGATCGCATAGGAGGGAAAGTTGAAGCTATGCGATCGCATGGGAACTATTGCGATCGCATAGAAGGATTTTGGAACCCCTGATCTTTGCTCTATGCGATCGCAGCTACACCTATGCGATCGCATAGAAGAAAATCTCTGTGCAAAAATTGCAGAATTTCTGCTGCATTTCCAAGTCCAAAAACCATCCCGTTACCTATCCGAAACTCACCCGAGCCCTCGGGGATTCAAACCAATTATGTACACTGACTCAAAAATATCATACGAACTTGCTCGCACGATCAAATCGCCAAAATAACATCAAAATCAAGGAATTGAGCCTTAAAACTCAAGAAGTCTTTCAAAATTTCATAACTTTCAAAATTTCCAATTTAAGGCCGAAACACGTCAAACGACGTCCGTTTTCAACCAAACTTTACAGGAAGCGCTTAACCAACATATATGACCTGTACCGGGCGTCGGAACCAAAATACGAGCCCGATATCACCATGTTTTAATCAAATTTCAGTTTCATTTTCCTTAAACATTTTCAGAAAAACAATTTAAGAGAAAAATTCTTTTACCGGGGTTCTAGACATCGGATTTCAATTCCGAGCATACGCCCAAGTTCCATATTTTTCTACGGATTTTTTGAGACCGTCAAATCACGGGTCCGGGTCCGTTTACCAAAAATGTTGACCAAAGTCAATCATATCAATATTAATACCAAAATTCTTCAATTTTTTCACATATTTCATATATTTCAACATAAAAATTTTCCAGCTTCATGCCTGGACTGCGCACGCAAATCGAGGCAACTAAAAATGAGGTTTTCAGTACCTCAGAAGCTCGAAATGCTTAATAAAACAAGTGATGACCCTTTGGGTCGTCACAAGTTTCCTGTTTAGGTATTCTTGTTGCTGCTTTTTACTCAAGTTGTTTCAAAGACATATTTTATGTACCGTTTTGTTTTCTTGCTGCTATCAATGTACTTTCTTAACAATGTAAAAGTTTAATTTAGTCATTGTTATGAATGTGCTATTCATCAAATTTATATTTCCATGGTCTTATGTATAAGTTAAACTGTTGCACAAATTATGATTAGTGCTTAGTCGGAAGTTATGTATAAATTCATGTAGAGTTATTATTTACACTGTTGAGAGTGTGTGACTACTTCCAGCTACTCCTTATTATTAAATGGAGGTTTGATAGCTAAATTTCAATGAAAGAAAGGGTTAAGATAAGGAGATCTAATGTCTCATTTTCTATTTGTTCTGGTGATGGAGTATCTAAATAGTGCATTGAAGAGATTAAAAGCCAGATTTTAACTACCATCCGAGGTGCACCAGAAATTATATTACCCATATATGCTTTGCAAATGTTTTGATTCTATGCTGTAGAGTTGATAAGGTTTCTATCAGTTTATTGTTAGACATATTCAATTATTTTTCTGAAGTGTCAGGCCTTAAGGCTAATATAGAGAAGAGTGCTCTATACATTGCTAGTGTTACAAGGGAATTCAAAGAAATAATCTTAGAAGAGATGCAATTCACAGTAGGGGAGCTACCATTCAAATAGCTTGGAGTACCATTGTCTTCAAGGAAATTGGCTGTTCAACAATGTATCCTATTGATTGAGAAGATCACTACTCGGATTAACTGCTGGAATACCAAGTTTCTCTCTTACAGTGGAAGGCCCCAGTTGCTGAAAAGTTTGATTTTTGAAATGCAGACATACCGGGCACATATGTTTCTGTTGCCAAAGAAGATTCTTAAGCTAATAGTCATAACTTGCTGAACATTCCTGCGTACAGGAAGTGACGAGCCATCTAGGAGAGCCTTAATTGTATGGGACACTATATGTATGCCATTCTCAGCAAATATGTTAAATATCCTGGACATTCATATATGGAACAAGGCTGCCTTGTGTAAACTATTATGGGTAGTTAAGTGCAAAGAAGGATACCCTGTGGATACATAGCTACTTCATTAAAGAGCAAAATATCATGAAAATGAATACTTCTAATCAAACATGTTGGCTTGTTAGGAAGATTTTTGATATCAGAAACTGGTTTATGGAAAAGCATACAAGTACTGATTTGAACATATACTGCAGGCAAGACAAATTTAGCATTAAAAAGCTATATATTGCTATGAGACCTCAGTATCAGAAAAGCATGTGGAAGAAAGTACTAACACGATCAAAAGTAATACCAAAATATCAATTCGTTATACGGTTGGCAGTACATAGAAGATTAGCCACAATTGATCGATTAAGAAAATAGGGAATAACAGTAGCAAGTGAGTGTGTTCTATGCGCAAAGCAAGTGGAGGAGTCAATGGAACATATGTGATTTGTATGTGATTACTCCAGAACAATATGAGCTAGACTGTTACAATGGATGGACGAAAAACATCATATAGGTATCTTGGAAGAGGAGATTGAATGGCTAAAAAGAAGAATTGCCAGCAAAGCTCAAGGTGGAAGAGGAGATTGAATGGCTAAAAAGATATTGCATTGGAGTCACATCTTAGGGGGCAGAGTGAAGCAAAGTGGCAGAGAGCTGGAAAGATTGAGGAAAATAAAGAATTTTCCTAGTTAATGTGAGTAAAATGCAAATATAACAGAAAACGTGTTACCTGACTAGTCAGAAAGTTTTTATATGGGGTCTAGTTCGAGAGTCCAACTGAACTAGCAAATGTAAATACTTATACAGTATACTTGGTTAAATAAAATGTTGAAAGTTTAACCAAAAAGGAATTTTTACATGTGTATACCATATAGCAAATCTTATTACCAACCATGTTTAAGGTTTGTGTTTATTACATTTAAGCATACCAAGTTTCAATTTATGTATCATAATTCAAATTAAGGCTTTAATTAAGTTATCATTAAATGTAGGAGTATATTTAGGGACAAAATTTCCCAATTTATTTTGTTACCCGCTTCTCTCTCTTCTACTTTTAAATTTTTCGTTCCTCACCCCCCCCCCCCCCCGCACCCCCCACGATTTTCGCCCAGTTCTTTTCTCCCTCACGTTTTTTCTTTTGTTCAGTTATTTTCCTCTTTTGTTCAGTTTTTTTCCTATTTTTTCGAGGATTCACCCAAGCTTCAATCTGGAGAAAAATTGAAGTTATCTCCATCTTCTTCAAAAAATTTAAAAAGAAACATTCAAAAAAAGCTAAAAATTTCAGCCCTCATAATATTTCAGAAAAGGTATTTTTATTTAATTTTTCCGTGTAGTTTCTGGAAACCTTTTAATTTGTCTCAATTTTGAGGTTTAATTGTCGTTATTTTATATTTTTATATGAATCGCTAATATATTTGTAGTTAAATTATAGTTATATGGTAGATTTGTAGTTGTTTTCAGTGATTTTGTAGTTAAATTGTAGTTATACTGACATTTTTTATTGTAGTTGTTCTTAGTTATTATGTAGTTAAATGTATTTTAATTGTAGTTTAATGTAGTTTATTGTACTCAATCCATTATATAGTAATTACCCGCCTTGTAGTTTAATATAGTATAAATATAGTAATTTTGTAGATACCCTTAAAAACAATACAACTTTATACAATATTAAAACTGATTTGTAGTTTATTTGTATTTTTTTTGTAGGAATTTTATAGATGAATAGAAAATTTTGTAGTCTACATTTTTTTTCAACATAGATCGTAGTTTAATTGTATTATAAATATAGTAATTGTTTAGATACCCTTAAAATAATACTGCTTTATACATACTTAAATGAATTAATAGTTTATTTGTAGATAAATGTATGAATTTTGTATATGTTAACATAAAATCAGACTTCCTCTTCTACATTCCTTCTTCTTCTCAAAAAACACAAAGATGAGACCCATTTTTTATAATCAGAATATTTTTCATTCAATTGTAGCATGATTGGGATTTTTGGACATGATTGAATGGTGTCGCTGAGGTATTTTTCTATATTTTATTATTTTTTGATTTTTGGATTGAGAAAAAAAAGACGAAGAACAGATTTGATTTCAATTTGCTGAAGTTTTTTTTTTGAATTACGAAAAAAAATTGGGAGAGATCAGATAAAGGATTTGCGTTTAAATTTGAACTTAAGGTCACTAAATCAATTAGGATTTTCCTGATTTTTAGCGCGCCATATTAGGAAGATTTAGCTACTATTAATTACTAATTAATGAATGGTATAAAAATTATAGAAAAACAAGTGCACAAGGCGTGTAATTTACCAAATATGCATATTTTTTGTAATAAAGTTTTATATATGGTATAGATAGGAAAAAATCTCAAAAAAAAAAAAACGAGGTGCATTGGGCCGAGGCCAGAATGGACTTCCGTGTATCCTAACTTGGGCCAACACTAAGATGTGGAGGTCCAGCCCGTTTCTGCTTTTAGTATTTGTACCAGAAAGTACAAAGCATTAACAAAATCGTGGATCTGTCTGGAATCAAATCTACAAAATATTCTAAAAAACTTTATTGGTAGCGCTATAATAATGCATATCCATTCGTGTGGATGGACATTAGATATATTAAACTACACGTACAATTTCATAACAAAACCAGCAGAAACAGGCTGGGCCATTGAAATTGAATAATCCTAAAAATGGGAGAATTTAAATGTACTTTTGCCGGCCCAATAAAAAATACACTATTCGCTTTTTTCTGTTTCATGTTTGGAGGTCAACTAAGGTTGATCTACTTTTTTTTTTAATATCTTATTATAGTACCTTTATTGTGTCTTCTCTTATGATACGTGCTTGAAACAGAGTGGTCACGCGTGTATATTCTGATTTATTATGAATGAAAACAAGTTGAGAGAGACGAATACAGTAGAAAATAAGAAAAATTTACCACATTATTTTAATTCCA
Source organism: Nicotiana noctiflora (assembly GCA_032618575.1). NCBI lineage: Eukaryota > Viridiplantae > Streptophyta > Magnoliopsida > Solanales > Solanaceae > Nicotiana > Nicotiana noctiflora. The sequence continues at coordinate 21,554 of JASVEL010013877.1, forward strand.
TGGGCCGGCATTTGGGGGAGGGGTGGATGACATGCATGGGTGTAATGAGCTTCGGTTAAATTTGGATTCGCATCGGAAAGTTTTACATTGGGGGTAAAATAGTTTCTAACAAAGACAACTCTATACCTAACGCTTGAACTGAAACCTCTAATTTCACACCAAAAAGTAACCCATTGAGGGGTGAAACCACTACCTAACAAAGATAATTTTATACTCACTCTGATTAAGAATGAAGAAATACTTACCACTCTATAACTATTGTGATAAAATAATGGTTTAATTGGAGCAGTCCAATAGGTATTTGTTGTACCCCTCCCCCCACACACACAAAAGATTAAGTACACCATTCTTCTATCAAAATATTTACTTTTTAATTAAGATCTAAAATAGTTAATTAACTTATATGTAACCAGGAAGTCACACACGAGTTCAAGTCCAAAAAAACTAGAATTCAAGTAAAAATTACTATAATATTTTAATTCCTTTGACCGGTACGGGGAGGGAAAAGGTGGATGGCATGCAGGGGTGTATCGGGGTTCGATTAAATTCGAATTTGCACCGAAAACTCTCATATTAGGGGCAAAACACTCTCTAGTAAAGGCAGCTCTATACCTAGTGCCGAACCAAACCTTCTAAATTAGCGTCGAAAAATCTACATTGAGGGATGTAAATTTTATAACAAAAACGGCTTCATATCCGATGCTTAAACCCAAAATCTTTAATTAATATGATCTTTATGACCTTAAAATAGTTTCAATATTAACTTATGCATGTATATGTCGACTAATTTATAGTTTGTACTCAGAAAATATGAGTTGATTGTCATGCAAGCGGTTATAATTTGAAGTCTAATGGTGACCCTTAGGATATTGCAGCCAAGTTGGATTCTCTTCATAGTTGATATATAACTATATTAAGAAGAATAAGATAACATCAACAACAATAATAAATCAGGTTTAATCCCAACAAGGGATTTAGGGAGGATAGTCTGTATGCAGACCTTATCCTTACCTAATTCAGGTAGAGAGGCTGTTTCCAATAGACCCCCGGCTCCGAAAAGGCAAGAAGAAGAATAGGAAAGCAAGTGAGGAAGAAATATGAAGATAAACCAAAATAAAAAAAATAAAAAAAAAGGATAAGTGGCACCAAATAATAGCAACATTGAGTATAATACCTGAGGCGAACAAAATTACATAACATAATAAAAATCAAAGAATATGAAGGAACTTGCCTACTGCTAAGACTTTCAGTGAACGACTATAAACTACCAACTATCTTTTCACCTTAATCCTCGACCTCCACCCTCTCATATCAAGGATCATGTCTTCAGTGAGCTGAAGCAGCGCCATGTCCTTCCTAATCACCTCTCCCTAATACTTCTAGGGCCTATCTCGACCTCTTCTCAAACTCTCTGTGGCAACCTCTCACACATCCTAACTGGAGCATCAATGCTTCTTCTTTTAACTTGTCCAAACCATCTCAGCCTCGACTCCTATATCTTGTCCTCCATGTAGGCTACTCCCACTTTGTCCCAGATATCTTCATTCCTAATCATATCTCTCTTAGTACACTCACACATCCATCTCAACATCCTCATCTCTGCTACTCTCATCTTCTGCACGTGGGAGTTCTTGACTGGCCAAAACTCAGTCTCATAAAGCATAGCTGGTTGAACCACCACTATATAGAACTTACCCTTAAGTCTTAGCGACACATTCCAATCACACAAAACACCGGAAGCGAGCCTTCACTTCATCCATCCCGCTCCAATGCGATGGGCGACATCTTTATCAATCTCTCCGTTTCCATGGATAATAGATTCGAGATTCTTAAAACTCGCTCTCTTGGGGATAACTTGAGCATCAAGCTTAACCTTTACGTCTGCATCGTGGGTCCCATCACTGAACTTGCACTCCAAATATTCCATTTTGGTTCTACTTAGTTTGAATCCTTTAGACTTCAAGGTCTATCTCCAAAACAACCTCGCGTTAACTCCGCTACGCGTCTCGTCGATCAATACTACATCATCGGCAAATAGCATGCACCATGGTATCTCCCATTGGATGTGACGCGACAATACATCCATCACCAAGGCAAATAAAAATGGGCTAAGAGCCGATCCGTGGTGCAACACCATCATCATAGGGAAATGCTCCGAGTCACCTCCCCAGTCCTCACCCGAGTCTTAGCATTATCATACATATCCTTAATCACACTAATGTACGCTACAGGAACACGACTAACCTCCAAACACCTCCACAGTACCTCCATTATAACTTATCGTATGCTTTCTCAAGGTCAATAAACACCATATGCAAATCCTTCTTCCTCTCCCTGTATTGCTCCACTAGTCTCCTTACTAGATGAATCGCGTTCGTAGTCGAACGCCCCGGCATGAATCCAAACTGATTGTCGGAAATAGACATGCACCTGCTTACCCTTGCCTCCACCACCCTTTCCCAAACCTTCATAATGTGACTCAACAACTTGATACCCCTATAATTAATATGTTTTTTGAATATCACCCTTGTTCTTGTAAAGTGAATCCATCGTACTCCATATCTATTAAGAAGAATAAGAAAAAAGAAAAAAAAAGTTGAGCAGCTTCAATCTTAAGCAGAGACGGGCCCAGATTTGAAGGTCAGGGGTGCACTTTTGGATTTCACTAAAATCTGCTTTGTATATAAGGTGCCCACTACTTATATATCACTATTTTTTAACGACACACACACACACACACACACACACACACACACACACACACACATATATATATATATATATATATATATATATATATATATATATATATATATATATATATATATATATATATATATATATATATATATGTATGTATACACAAAAATTTTATCGAATTTTACGGGTGTCGATGACCTTGCTCGGTATGGCATAGGTTCGCCTCTGATCGTAAGGTACAAATATCTAATTACATTGTACAATATCTTTGAACACATGCTCTCATTGTTCAAATATGACGTAGGCTGAAAAAATAAATTTGTATAAACTGAACATTTTTTGTAAAAACAGAAAAAAAAATTCATTTTTTAAAAATTAAAAAAGTTATTTTCAACCAAATATTTTCATTTTTTAGAAATTATTTTTTTCATTTTTAAATATTTTGTTATGTAAAAACTGGGAAAACAAATTTGTAAAAGTAGAAAAAAAATATTTTTGTTTTTTAACATAATATTTTTTTTTAAAAAACTGAAATTTAAAAAATAAATAAAAATAGGACCCGGTTTGTGGGGTTTTTAAAAACAGGTCAGGTTAAAAAAAAAAGAATGAGTCATTTTAATATGGTGCTGCCATGTTGCACTCCATCCAAAAATATGGGTATTTTTGTTTCAAAGAATGATAATAGGAGTATAGATAAATCACTAGTATAATGGTAGAAGTATGAATAACCTAATAGTATAATGAAAGATACATATAAACAATATTTAAAAATAGAGGGGTATATTTAGCTCTTTTTAGATATTAATATTACTTGTGCATTAGTTGTAGATTGTCATATCCTCCTGTAATTTATTAAGACATCTCACCTCTAGCTTCTTATACCAGTCTAGTCTAATTCATGAACATAAAAAATAATAAATAAATAAATAGGAGTAGGTAAATAAATGAATAAAAACACCACACCTTTCATCATCTTAGCTCTTTACCCTAATGTTGAAATGACCAATACTGCTGACTATCCCTTGGTTTATATAAGCTTAAATTACGCAAATCATTAATTTTAAAAAAATCCCTATATTAAGGGTTTGGACTTTGAATAACTGCCTGCTGTTCAAACAACACCTTAACGTAAAACATACTAACGTTAGTGAATTTGACATGATATTTAATGAACTATTTTTTTGAAAATGAAGTTTCCTAATTTTGTCTCTTAATCATTAGGCACTCTAAATTTTCTCTAACAATTCTTTTTTCTTGTCGATGACCCGTCAAAACTTCTATATATTTCAAAGCTTAGTCTTCTCTACTCTTTGAAGATTATTCACGAGCTGCCCTATACGCGGTTTATTTAATATATACTTACGTAACTGACATATTTGGAATTATTAAACTTCAGTCATTTAATAAATCATATAAAAGTGTGGAGGTCGAGTATTAGGGTCGTAGGTTAGGAGATGGTTAAGCGTTTTTCCAGCTAGTCCGATAGTGTTTTGTCTAGGTATGCTAGCATTTTTTGTTCGTCAATCGATTTTTATTTCCAATTATTATTTTATTTTTCAATTTTATTATCAGCATACTTATTATTCTACCACACTTATTTGTTGTTTGCTGATAGTATTCGTCTGGTTTCTGTTGTCGTTGCATATTTTTTGTCTCTAAGCTGTGGGTCTCCCTGAAATAGTTTCTCTACTCCTCCGGAATAAAGTAAAGATCTGCATACACTCTACCCTCCCTAGACCCCACTAATTAGATTATTACTGGGTTGATGTTGTTGTTATTGTAGTCATTTAATAAATCCTTGTTTTGTTAAAGCGTGTTATTGTTGCTTTTCTTTACATAGTGGTTAATAGAGGAAATATGAGAATTCTAACCGGTTTACAGTGACCAGAAGATATTCGAGATTTAAACTCAGTAATAATATAATTTATGTGATATCTTAACTGTTGGATGGACTTTTTTAGAATATAACATTCATACATACAAATGGTGAATAAATTAATTATGGAAAACGAAAGGACAACTGGTATCTGATACAATACAATCTACATATACGTAATGTGGGGTTCAATCTTGTTTCATTTTCGATTGATATCTAGAACAAAACTTAAGAAGATAGGAAATAAAATTCTTGTAGAATGTATGCACACGTGCGATGGCCCCACGTGCATGTCTTTGTCGGCTTGACCAGTCTTGGTATCGACATAAGTCTGCATCATTCTCCAACACATATCTATTTTTTTTTTCCTCAAAAATATAATTGCCTAAATTTAAAAATCAAAATTCCATTAAGAAACACCAAAACTTCTATCTACGTAACCTTAAGGAAACATGTTGGACAAAGTTCTTGTTCTGTGTATTTCATTCAGTTGCTACGGGGTAAAAATTGTACGGGGCGCCCTATTTCGACGCTTCTTTTTAATTTGTAGCCGCTTTATCTTTTTGTTTGCACCTGTACCTATTTTCTCATTGTCTAGAAACACAACTCCGTGAGGACTGAGGAATGATATGGTCATACCATTAATCAGAAAAAGGCACCAATTTTTATGCAACAAAAAAACAGCAACACGAAAATCAAATATGTTATTGTCACGACCCCAGTTCACCAATCATGAACCTGTCATGACGGCACACAGTCTTCGCGACTAGGTAAGCCTAACACAATTGCGGAATTTATAGCCTTTACGAAACAACTAAAAACAAATGCGGAATAACAAAGGAATAATGTAATAAGTGTCGTCTGGCACATACACTTCATCATAAATACTGAAATACAACCTTCAAGACCCGAAAACTCACGGGCAAACACAGGCTAAAGAGTTTAAAACTATGGCTCTATCCTCTAAGAGTATCTATACAACCGAAACAAAAGAGAAATGAACTATTGTCGCAAAGGAAGAGTAGAAGGAGACTCTTCGGATCCGCGGACGCGGCATATGCATACCTCAAGTCTCCCAATATGGCTCTGAGATAATCTATAATGTGCCTCATCAGATGTACCTGGATCTGCACAACAAAAGTGTGTAGAAGAGTATCATGAGTACACCACGACGGTACTCAGTAAGTGCCAAGCCTAACCTCGATGGAGTAGTGACGAGGAAGGTCAGGGCCTTACCGAGAATAATAATAAAATAACAGTACCGAATAGTGAAAAATAATAAATAACTTGAATTGACAACAAAGAAATAGAATGGAAACTACAAGTCACTAGCAATTAATATTAACAGGAAAAATAACATAACAAAGAGTTCCTCAGCTGCCGTGGATCTCCGGGAATCGAATCCGCAGTCCACTCATATCAATAATAGGGATCTCCGAGAATTAAACCTGCAGTCCACTCATCTCAATAACAGGGATCTCCGGGAATTGAACTTGCAGTCCGCTCGTCTTAGTAACAAGGATATTCGGGAATGGAATCTGCAGCCCGCTCATCTCAGTAACAAGGATCTCCGGGAATTGAACCCACAGTCCACAATACAAAACACAATCAAACAAGAAAAATACTCAGAAAATGGAATACACAACTACAATTAACAATTAAATTCTATCCCAACATGTTCCACGTAATTTCAATTAAGACAATTAAGTATTTAGACAGTTAATCCTATCTAATCATACTCCTCTAGCTAACACACGATAAATTTTGCATTTAACACAGTCAAATAACAGAGATAACACCGTTTGAACAATGCAAGTAAAGTGGATTTTCAATAATTTGCACAAGTACACGCCCGTCACCTCGCGTACAAGGCATTTAAATCAACACATAATATATCCTAAGGGAAGAGGTCCCCCACACAAGGTTAGAGAGGCCACTTACCTCAAATCGGTATAAAACTGCTAAGAAACAATGCCCTTGCCACGATTATCCGACTCCGAGTGGCCCAAATCTATTCCAACCAATTACATAGTGTAAATAATATTGCAAGTAACTGATTACACGGTTAGAATTAAAGCTATGACGCGAAAATGGGTAAAATAACCAAAATGTCCCTCCAGCCATCTACTCGGAATCGAAATAGTTTTACATTTTCAGAACCCTCGTACTCTCACGAGTCAAACCATATATAAATCTCCCAAATCGGAGGTCAAATGCCTACTCAAATCATCAAAATTAAGTCTAAGGATTTTACCCAAGTTTCATCTAAAATCCGAAATTAATATTGGAATTTGAGTTTAGATTAGTGGATATAATCATAAGGGAGTAAGGAATCGTTACCCAATAATTGCCTCTGAAAATCCCTCGAAAAATCTCCCAAAATCGAGCTCCCTAGCTTGAGTTTTTGTAAAAATGGAAGAACCCTCATTTTTGAAATGTTATATTCTGCCCGGGTATTTAATTCAATGCGATCGCATGAGTAGCTGTGCGATCACGTAGAAGAAATTTGAAGCCCCAACATTTGCACTATGCGAACGCAGCTTAAGGCTTGCGATCGCAGAACGTGATAAATTTAGCTCAATGTGATCGCATGAAGTATTATGCGATCGCGTAGAAGAAATTTGCCCCTGAGGCACATGCTCTAATTCTACTATGCAAACGCGGACATGGAATGCGATCACAGTGAATGGAGAAACAGACCTATGCGATCGCGTTCAAGGACTTGCGATAGCATTGAAGGAAAAATAGGACCTCCTCACTAGGTACTATGCGATTGCATGACACCTATGCGATCGCATAGAGGAATTGTCTGCAACAGTCAACTTAAAAAATCTGCAATTTTCCAACTTCCGAAATTGATCCGTTGATCATTAAAAACACACTCGAGGCCCCCGGGACCTCAACCAAACCTACATACATGACTCATAACATCATTCAAACTTGTTCAAATCCTTAAACCACCCAAAACAACATCGGAAATATGAATAAATCAAGGATTCAAGCCTATGCACTTCGAATTCTAACCAAACACATTTTCGATCAAAAACCTATCCAAAACTTGTCCGAATGACCTAAAATTTTTCACGCACATCCAAAATGACAAGACGAAGCTTCAACAACTTCCAAAATTCCAAACCGACCCTCGAATCAAAAATTCAATATCGGACAGGAACTTCAAAAATTTCAAACTTCGGCATTCAAGCCTAAATGTGCTACAAACCTCCAAACTACATTCCGAACACGCTCCCAACCCTAAAATCACCTAATGGAGCTAACAGAACCATCAGATTTCCATTCCAAGATTGTTTTTACACTATTCCGAATACAGACCATTTTTCAATTATTAAGCTCTCATTTAAGGACTAAGTGTCCCAAAACACTCTAAATTCTAGGACCGAACATCTCGGCAAACCAAAATAGCAGAAATGGACTTAGAAAAGCAGTTAATGGGGAATGGGGGCGTAAATTCCAAAAACGACCGACCGAGTCGTTACAATTTAATATAGATAAAATATAGAAACCGTAAAAAATGGAGAAACAGATCATTAGCGATCAGAGATTCAAATGTTAAAAAGAAAAGTTTTCGAAAACGAAATAACATAACAACAAAGCCTTATTTTTCAATAAAAAAGAACGCAAAATCGGATCATTAGATGACCACAATAAAGTTAATTATATATAACTATATCTTCTTGGTGTCCTGAGTTGAAGTTAATTAGACAAAAACTTCAGCTCTATAGCTAAAGTTTTTCAGTTACAACACAAAAACTTCAGCTCTAGAGCTGAAGCTTTCTAGTTACAACATAGAACTTCAGCTCCAGAGCTGAAGTTTTTTGGTTATAAAGACAAAAACTTTAGCTCTAGAGCTGAATTTTTTTATTTTATAACTCGCAAACTTCAGCTCTAGAGATGAAACTTTTCGGTTACTAAACAAAAACTTATAAAATAAAACTTCAACTCTAGAGCTGAAGTTCGCGAGTTACAAAACAAAAACTTCAGCTGTAGAGCTGAACTTCAAGCCCGACTACTAAAATGCTGAAGTTTTGTTTGATTGCCTTTGCTACTTCAGCTCCGTGTGCTGAAGTTATGCGAAAAAGCGGGTACGCTTGTAATTCTTTTTGCAAAGCGGGCACAAGTTAATATGTGACACAAAAACCGGGTTTAGATGGAAATATCCCTGCTACGGAAGGTGGAGTGGCCTATTTTCTTGTGGGTCATATATAGAATAGGGATCTTTATACAAATAGCCAATCAAATTTACTGTTCGTGTTTTTTATTTACCAATTATTTTAATTTAAGTGGTTAGATGAACGACTATTTAAGCTAATCTTTCTATAAAATATCGCAGCCATGCTCTTACTGATTTAAACAAAATGTAGTATAACTCAATATGATCTTGTAAGAATTACGTTAGATGAACCCTTTTTAAATTATTGTTTATTTGATCTCGCTAAGAAAAAATTTGGAAAAATAGCTTGTGTAAGAATTTTAAAACATGCTCACCAAGATTTTGAGCACCCACCAGAATTTTGAAGCACCAGAAATTATGCTGATCATCAAAAATTTCAATCATAATGCTCAATTTTTTTGGTGATCTGTCAGAACTTGTAGCAAGATCCTGATGATCACCATAACTGTTCTGTTCTATATAATGATGTCAGCGTGCTCTAAAATTGTGATGATTGAGAAATACCCTCTCGAGCGACCTTTAAAATTTTGGCATAAAAGTCTTTTCCCAAATTCTTTTTACCGTGATAAAAAAACTTACAGTAACACTGAAGTATTCTAATTCTGTCATTCTCCCTATTATATTTGATGAGTGTTGATATTCCACTAAAAAGTATATGTATTTATATGCATGTCTTCTCATATTTTACTCGAATCTTATGTATTTTCAAGTATATTGTGATGAATTAAACTAAAGTTTGGTATTTGTTTGTGGAGGAATTAACCAGGAGAGCAAAAGGCAAGTCCAGCACCTAGGCCAGCTCTAGGCTCTACCTATGGTGCTGGAGTCAGGCGTGATTTTTTGGAGAAGGCAAGCCAGTGCAAAGGTGGCACGATGCGCTGCCTTGGATGCTAAGCTCGAAAGTTCTCCTATTTCATTTTGGATTTGGTTTTTTTGATCCTATCCGATCCCAAGGCGTATAAGAAGTATTCTAAACCTAATTTGGAGAGGGGATGTCATTTGAAGGAGAATTCACATCGGGAGCACGATGGCACAAGCTTTCAACTAGTTTTTCTTATCTTCTTTCATTAATATCATAGTTTATTTGTTCTAGGCTGTGAGTGCTATATTAACATTGTAGTTTGAAGCTTAATTATTATTCTTGTTCTTTTATTATATTAATTTATTTATTCAATCTCATGCTTAATTATTTGATTAATTTATCACTAATTGAATAAATCTATGAATCTAGGATTGAACTCGTGAGAGAAAATTTTAGATTGCAAATAAGATTGAGTCAAGTAAGATGTTGAACCTGAACCACGGGAATGGATTCATGGTTAGGATAGAATTATACCCAAACACCTTACTTAGTTACTATAAAAAAAATTACTAATGTGTTCTTGTTAATCCTAATTCTATAGAAATAAAGGTATTAGGTTAGCTTGAATAGACGAGTGGTACTTCGATCGAATGCTACGAGTAATATAACCATGTTAATCAATAAGTTATATAAATTAATTGGAATATTTAAGTTAAAGACTCAACGGAATTATTAGGTGGCCCATAGCTCTGGAATATTTCTCTCATTGAATTGGACTCTAAATTTGCCGACTTGTTTTCTTTAGCTTCTTAATTTATTACTCTAGATTAGCTTTAGTTGAATAGTCATACTTTAAAAAATTGCTTGAATAAATTAATTATTTTAGTTTAATTTTATTGATTGTTAATCACAAGTCCTTATAGGAACGATGTCTACTCACTCTTTATTACTTATCGATCACATATACTTGCGTGTATGCTTTCGAGCAACAAATTTTTGGCGTCGTTACTGGGGATTTGAAGTATCAACTGCTTTGCTAGATTTATATTTTATTGTTTGTATTGTTAGGTCTAACTTCTTTGTCTGGTTGCACTAATATCAAGAACTTTGCTTGAATACAACGAGTTAGGGGTCAAGAAGGAATTCAAGAATTTGATCTAGAACCTAAGAGAATATTCCACTGAAGGTTGAGAGAAGTAAGGGGACAGAAACAATATTCAGTCGCTCGTTCAACTACCTTTTGAGAAGCTAGCCATGTAAGTATTAGCGGCGTTAGAGATGTGGACGCCCAGCATAGTTAATGTCCTCTCTAGTATCCTGAAGCCCAAAATCATAGTCATTTTGATCTTAAATAGAGCATGATCCAGATGCTGGCAATTCATGGGTTTACCACATGAGGATCTACAATCATATATCTTGAACTTTTTGGAGATCAATAATACTTACATTACAAATGGAATCACGCCAGACTATGTGAGACTCACATTATTTCCTTTCTCTCTATTGGACGAGGCTAAAAGATAGTTAAAGGTAGAATTGGATAACTCTATTACATCATAGAGTAATCTAGCTCATTATTTCTTAGCACGTTTATTCCCTTTAGGTAAGACATTAAAGATCATGAGTGAGATAGTTTTCTTTAAACAAAGGGAAGGCGAGCCCTTATATTCTGCTTGGAAGAGGATCAAGGGGTTTCTTCGAGATTTCCTGCAACATAATCAGACTAATAAAGTGTTGTCTAACACTTTTATAGAAGGACTATAACTCAAAGTCTAAAGTCATCGTAGATGCTGCAATAGGTGGTCAAGTGTTAGAGAAATCTTTGATTAGATCTATGTGCTCTTGAACAAATTCTCTAAGGGTAATCCTTATTGTCAAGGAGAAACAGAGAGACAAACAGTTCACAAGGCCGCTGGAGTTCTTGAGTTGGATGATGTTTCTACATCACCGGCACAAATGGCTTCATTGGCAAACCAGTTCAATAAAATGGTTGTGGTTCTAAATAAACAGCAAGTCCAACTAGTACAACAAGTGCAATCATTTTGTGAAGTTTGTGGATAATGCCACACTAGCAATTTATGCCCAACAAATTCAGAGTCAGTATGTTTTTGTAGGTGATGCAAATATAAGCCATGAATATCAGTATAGAATCACCTACAATTTGAATTGGAGGAACCACCCAAATATTTTATGGGTGGAAATCAAGGTGCTCAAAATCACTACAAACCACTGGCTTAATAACAGAAATTTCAACCATCATAGGTTAATTAATCTACCAATTCAATGGGTAACATTGAAGAGAAACTGAAAAAAATAATGTTGATAATTAAAATCAAGCAATAACTATTCGGAATCCAGAAACTTACAAGTGTCCAATATACCTGACCAGCTGGGGCTCCTTCAAGTGACACCAAAGCAAATCCTAAAACCCATGTTAATGATATGACTAGGAATGAAAGGGAGTTGGTGGAACTGCTCTCTAACAAGAGAAAAGGAGTCTCTTTTGTTGAAAAAAATATTAATGTAGAAGATGCGACACCGAATGCAAATATTGATAAAGGGTGGGCGAAAGAGGTTGTAGAGAGGCAACATCACCTATAATAGCTAAGCTACCACCTCCTGTTCTGCAAATATTGAAAAAGTAAAGGACAATGTTGCATACAAGAAATTCCTAAAATTTTTGAAGCAAGTATAAATTAATATCCCTTTGGTAGATATCTTGCAGGAAGTGTCGAAATATGCAAAATAAATCAAGAAACAAAAGAAAGTTGGTTGAGTATGAAATTTGGCACACACAAAAGAATGTAGTTCGATAATCCAAAGTAAGTTACGTCATAAGTTGAAGGATCCATGAGTTTTACTATTCATACCTTGATTGTTAAACATGTAATTAGACGAGCTTTTTATGATCTTGGAGCGAGCATCAATTTGATACCGCTATTTGGGTTTAGGCAATTGGGATTCGGCGATCCTCGATGTACCATAGTGATATTATAATTTACAGGCCGATCTGTAGATACCTAGAAAATGAGATAAAAGATGGGTTAGTTCATGTAGGGTCTTTCATATGTCCTACTAATTTCACTATCTTGGATTATGAAGCTTGATCAAAATTTATATTTATTTTTGGGAGACTGTTCCTAGCCACAGTCAGAGCTATAATTGGTTTTTATGAAAGGTATATGACAATGAAAGTGTGCGATCGAGTAGATATATTCAATATTTACAAAGCACTCAAGTTGCCAACCTACTATGAAGATTTTGCCATGATTTTTATTTTTGGAGAACAATGTGATCACTTTGATGCCATATATGACCCTGCATACCTTCTTGAACAAGTGTTGTTGGGGATGGGGAGGAAAGTAAGGATGAGCTGGTGGAGAAAATTGAGCAAGTTCTTAATATGTCATGCAAATATGTTCATGGTCTTGAAAAATTTGAGGAGTTAGGTCGAACATTCACATAGGATCCTCTTAAACCATCTATTGAAGAAGCCCCTAAATTGAAGCTTATGCCTCTGCCAACACACTTACAATATGCTTATTTGGAAAATGTTCAATATTTCTTGTCAACATCTCATCGAGTTTATTAATTTTGTAATTAGAAAGGTTATTATGAGTGCTTCGTGAGCATAAGAGAGCTCTTGGGTGGACCATAACAGAAATAAAGGGAACTAGTTTATTTTTTGTATGCACAAAACTTTTTTAGAGGAGGTATCGTCCAAGTGTCGCACAACAAAACAAGATAAACCCCATTATGAAGGAAGTCGTAAAGAAATAAATTATCAAGTGACTTGATGCTGGTATTATATTTGCTATTTCAGATAGTAATTAGGTGAGTCTGGTGCAGTGTACGCCCAAAAAACTAGGAGGACTATTATGGAAGATGAAAGAGAATGATTGATTCCAACTCGCACTGTGATAGGATGGAGAGTTTGTATTGATTATAAGAATCTCAACAAGGCTACCCGCAAGGATCACTTTCTCATCCTATTTATTGATCAAACGTTTGATAGTCTAGTTGGACATGAGTAATATTGCTTCCTTGATGGATATTCGGAGTACAATCAGATTGTCATAGCCCTAGAGGATCAAGAGAAAATTACATTAACTTGCCTTTATGGTACCTTTGCTTTCAAGCAAATGTCATTCGGACTCTGTAATGCACCGATCACTTTTTAGAGGTGCATAATGGCCATTTTTACTGCTATGATAGAAAAATATGTGTAAGTCTTCATGGATTACTTTTTATTATTTGTGTCATCATATGATGATTGCTTTAAGAATATAGCTATGGTGCTAGCATGATATGAAGAAACAAATTAAGTACTAAATTGTGAAAAGTGCCAATTCATGGTGCAAAGAGAGTATTGTTCTGAGGCATAGAGTTTCAAGGAGTGGCATTGAAATTGACAAGGCTAAGACAGAGGTAGTTGCAAAAAATTTCCATCCATATCTCTAAAGGTTGTTCAGAGTTTCTTAGGACACATAGATTTTTAAAGATGCTTTATTGAAGACTTCTCTAAAATTGCTATTCCCTTGTGTAGGTTGCTCGAAAAGGATGCGATGTTCAAATTTGATGATGCATGTTTGATGAGCTGAAGAAGAGGGTGGCAGTTTCACCAATCATTGTAGCACTAGACTGGTCCTTAAAATATTTAATAATTCTTTTAATTCAAAAATGAATTTAATTAAATTAAAGCTACTAAATTCAATCGAACCCTATGTATCATTCTAGCGTAGCCCTTCAGACGCAGCCCTTGCAATCGTTTGAACTATACAACGAGAAATCATCTATTGCCATGATATCAGCGTAACTATTTTTTACATTATATTATTATTTAACATTAAACATTTATTTCTTGCAGTACATACTTGTTATCCTCTCCGGTCCACTTTAAAAGACTTATTGTCGTATTTTTTGGTTTTCCATAATATTTAATTTTTTAAGATATCAAGAAAGAATTGATTTTTTCTTTCCAAAGTTACCCTCATAATAAAGAGCCTAGAAATAGTATGTTATATTTCCAATAAATAAATTAAGGTTAGTATTATCAATTTTATTATTAATTAATGTTAACATGTAAATTAGTCAAAAAAAAAATACTTTAAGTAGACGGGATGGAGTAGCAATTAAACTCTTCTTTAATGTTGATAACTTTGAAATATTACACATCTACACAAAAATGGATTATCTCATATTTTGATCCAAAGTCCAAATTAATCTTTCACAGTAAAATTAAACATATTTATTAAACTCAAAAATTCTTTTAACATACCAGAAACATCTTGTATATGAATCGGATTAATTATTTTAAATCTATTTCCACCACAAAAGACAAGAGGGGTTGCTCTGATGGTAAGCAACCCCCACTTCCAACCGAGAGGTTGTGAGTTCGAGTCTCCCCAAGAGCAAGGTGGGTAGTTCTTGGAGGGAAGGATGCCGGGGTCTATTTGGAAACAGCCTCTCTACCTTAGGGTAGGGGTAAGGTCTGCGTACACACTACCCTCCCCAGACCCCACTAAGTGGGATTATATTGGGTTGTTGTTGTTGTTGTTGTTATTTCCACCACAACAAGACGTTATTAAGAATTATTTCATATTTTAGGAGGAAGTGTACTGTGTAGTCTTCCGAAAGGTAAAAAATGAATTAAAAGAGGAAAAAAAAACAACAATAACAATCCGGTATAATCCCATAAGTGAGGTATGAGGAGGATAATATGTACGCAGACCTTATTCTACCCCCGGAGGCAAGGTGGCTGTTTCTAGGAGACCCTCGGCTCAAGATAGAAATAAAAGACGATATATTAATACAGTCAATAAATTTATACTAAAATAACATAAAATAATATAAAATACATAATATAACGTAAAATAATAAAATAATAATAACATAAAAAATATAAGAAATACGAAAAGAGGAACTATATAAAAGAGGAAAACAGACCGCTAATTTGTCAGCTTCGTGTGGTGATGACGTGGTATAACGTAACCTAGTTGGGCCCAAGTGGGCTATAACATTCTGTTTTGCGGTCAAAATCGTGTGGCATAGTCATTTTTACGATTGACTATCGAAAAATAGTCATTATTTACAAAGTCAATGAAAAATAGTTACTATTTGCTGTAATAGGGATCGGTCCCGTATAATTTATGGGAGTTCTTATGCATTTGTATACGAACTCCAACATATTATACTGGACCGGTATACTTTGTTAACTCCTATAAAATTTGCGGGAAACTAAAGCACTAGTGCTCCAATCTCTAGTATATTATACTGGATATTTATACTTGCTAGAACTCCCGTAAAATATGCAGGAGTTCAGCATAATTATGCTTGAACTCCCGTAAATTTGCAGGAGTTCCAGCATAGTTATCCTGGAACTCCCGTAAAATTTGCGGGAGTTCAAGCATAATTATGCTAGAACTTCCGTAAAATTTGCGGGCATATTTTCTGGATTTTGAACATTATTTTCGCATAGATTTTTCTTTACATAAAAAGTGGCTAAATTTTGATGATTTTTGAAACTTAACTATTTTTTAATTACCAGTGATAAATCTGGTTATTTTTAAATTTCTCGCTGTTTTGTGAATTATTAAAGTCGGCTTCTTTATGCCGGGCCCGACTCGATTTTTAAGGAATTTACCTAAATAATTCGGCAATGATCACTCAGCTTTGAATCGAAATTATTTATATTTGATGATTGAAATAAAAAAATATATATATATATATATATATATATATATATATATATATATATATATATATATATATATATATATATATATATATATATATATATAAAAAGAGAGAAGGTAAATACTAAATTCAGTTGACTGTTGTATTATATTTTTTAAATAATTGGAGACGGAGTACTCTAAACCACTAAGTTCTGACCTCCCACCTTTTTGAAATGAAAGTGGGGTTTTAATTAGTTGTAGTGTTTGTCTAAATACTTATTTTCTCAAATCGTTTAACTCAGTTAAAATTTGCTGGATTATGCATAACTTCTTTTGTCGTTTCTAATAATTTGTCTAAGTGTTTATTAGTTTCTTTATACAAAAGCTTACATTCTTCCGTAATTTCTTAAAAAAACTTAAATGAAATCAGGGGAAAACATACAAAATAATGATAATTTTTCACGTGTTACAGTTGCCAACTTATTATGATCATAGAGAACTCTGGATACCTTGAACCTAAATTAAATTGAATAGAAATAGAATATCTTATTTATTGGGGACATTTTGAAATTGGGATCATAAAACATTTAAATAAATATTTTAATGATATCTTAACCTAAATTCAATGCCATATGGGAGTCGTGTGGTTAAAGGGTATTTTAAAAATATGACGCAAAAAACCAAACTTTGCAAATGTCAAAAAATTCCAGAGTATAGAGAACCTCACTTTGTTGCTTTCCTCCCATGTTTTCATGGAAACGCAGAGTCTAATGATTCAAGGAAAATTTCATAAATGGAAATATATTTTCAAGAAAAAGAAAAGAAGTATTCCCTTCGGTCCAAAATAAGTGATTTTTTAGTCTTTTTTTAATGGTTCAAAATAAGTAATTTTTTTAGATTTCAAGAATGAATTAATTATTTTTTTCCTACATTGCCCTTGGAGTAAACAGTTGTATGGGTCGGAATTCGACCGTATAATAATCGACAATAAGCAAGGTTAATAAACGGCACAACCTCTCTTAATTGAAGTCATTTAAACGCCCGATTAAGATAATCATTAAGGTGATGGCCTATTCATTTTTGTCAGATACAGTCTCTTAACGTTGGCCCTACCACTAATATTCGCGAGGCATACTTCATTTCTATAAATACCAAGAAGAAAGATGGAGAAAAGGTTCTTCTCCTTCCCCATGGGGGCTCTAAAAGAAACAGAGCAAAACAAGGAGGGAGAATAAAAAAAATACGGAAAGACGGAAGATCAAAAAGAATACGATTGTAAGGCTCTTAACCTCCCTATGAGGAGGCAGATCACCCTATTATCATCAATAAAGATCATCCATATTTTATGTTATTAGAAGAATTACTCTCAATTACCGTTTCCCCTACTTGATTCTCGATTTATTACGACTTGCTATGATTGGCCATCAACCTACATATATTGTTTTGTGTATATAAAGTAACCGAAAACTTTTGAGTCAAACAATTTGGCGTCGTTTGTGGGGATTTTCTAGTAAGATCGCGTAGCTCTTCCCGAAATCAAAAGCGAAAGGGGAACGTCGGAAAAGGAAAAAATAACTCAATCAAAGCAAGCATGCTCCCCCTCACCCACACACTTGGAAGATCAGGCCATGCGCTTCGCCAACTAATTCAACCAGGGTTGAACTCGGCCTCGGGCTATGCGCCCTCGACTACAATTAATCAACAAAGTTCAACAACAATTGAACTGGGACTCAGGCCATGCGCCTGCCAACTAATTCAACCACGGTTGAACTCAAACTTGGGCTATGCGCCTCGATTCCAATAAAAAATGTTCAACAACAGATGAACTGGGACTCAGGCCATGCACCTTCACCGACTAATTCAACCAAGGTTGAACTCGAACTCGGGCTATGCGCCCTCGACTCCAATTAATCAACAAAGTTCAACAACAGTTGAACTGGGACTCAGTCATACGCCTTCGCCGACTAATTCAACCACGGTTGAACTCGGTCTCGGGCTATGCGCCCTCGACTCCAATTAACCAATAAAGTTCAACAACAACTGAACCGGGACTCAGGTCATGCGCCTTCGCCGACTATTCAACCACGATTGAACTCGGACTCGTGCTATGCGTCCTCGACTCCAATTAACCAACAAAGTTCAACAACAGTTGAACTGGGACTCAGGCCATGTACCTTCGCCAACTAATTCAACCACGGTTGAACTCGGACTCGGGCTATGCGCCCTCGACTCCAATTAATCAACAAAGTTCAACAACAGTTGAACTGGGAGTCAGGCCATGCGCCTTCGCCAACTAGTTCAACCACACTTGAACTCAGACTCGGGCTACGTGCCATCGCCTCCAAATAATCAATAAAGTTCAACAATAGTTGAACTGGGATTCAGGCCATGCGCCTTCGCCAAAAAATTGCCAATCAAGTTGAGGCACGGGTCAAGCATCATTGTCGGCCAAGTAAGTACGTTCAACTCCAACTAAAATCAAAAACACCACCAGGTCGCGATTTCTTCATCACAGCAAATAGCTCGACCACGCCCGAAATAGGATTAAGGCTAAACAGCACCGACCCCATTTTTATTCTTCTTTTTTCCTTATAATTGACATAGACCCCAGTTCTCTAATAAAATGAGGAATAGCCGGGATAGCTAAGTTGGTAGAGCAGAGGACTGAAAATCCTCGTGTCACTAGTTCAAATCTGGTTCCTGGCACATGATTAATTTGTATGGGTCTCTCTTCCTCGAATTAATTTATAATTAATTGATATGAATCAACATACATATTCTTTTAGAGTCTAGATTAGAATAACAGCTTTATCCAGTTTGGCGGGATATACCCAATCTATGTTCTAGATGGGTAGAGTTTCTTAGATAAAGTATCTAAAAAAAACTCGACCACCCAAGTGATGAGGGGGCCGGCAGCCAATGTCTAGAAATTGGTACTCCTACCAGAATCGAATATCAAAACCAAATTACCCCCTCAAACGCGGGCAAAACAAACATTAAATAACTGACGAAAGGAGAATTCCCCCTAGTTCATAAAACAATCAAGGGCCACGCTTGCTTACATCCGGCCAAGTATCATCCAGAAAAAAGAAAAACCAATAACAAACAAAACAAAAAAACAGCAACAGCCCGAAAAATAGGAAGAAACTACTTTTTTTTTACTCGGCACCATCGGCACCACCACCTGCACCATCACAATCGTCACTTGCACCCCAACTTGTAGCCTCCACACCGTTTCCAGCTCCCCCAAACTCCCGCCAGCACCATCATCAATCCCAGGAGTTGCAGCGTCGAAACCACACTCCATACGGGCCTCCCGTGCCCTTTGGCACGCCCCCTCGAAAGTGGCTTCAGATACGATGCTGGCCTCGAACAAGTTCTTATATACATCCCGCTGGTCCTCAGCATAAACCCAAATTTTGCGAGACTGGCCTGAAAAAGCGGATTGCTCCTGAAGACGCCTATTCTCTTCTTCCAAGACTGTGATCTGCCCCGCCGCATCTTTAGCACCCCGATCTAGGACCCCAATCCGCTCTTCAAGACTACCATCTCTGAAGGCAGCAACAACTCTTACCAATGAAAACTGAGATTCGTTGGCACAGATAATCCCCTGCAACTCATCAACCCCGGCCGAGGCGTCACCTAACCGACGCTTTAAAGCCACAACCTCCCATTCCGGCACGACAACCTTCCCACTCCACTCTGAGGTGACTTACTTCACTTTAGTCATACACAAGCGCTCACACTCAATCGAGGCCCTCCTTCCGGCCTCGAGCTCATTATCCTTCTGACGCAATTGATCCTCTAAAGCCCTCACACGACCAAGCGCGCGGTTTGCCTGAAGTTCCCTCCTCGCCAACTCTTCAACCAAAGCCCGGTTGCAGGGGTCATTCCTTATCTGCACGCTTATCTCCCTGCACTTATCTCGATAACGATGAAACTTGTCAAGCATCCGTAAAAATACTCCCGACCAAACGTTGGCTCGACGGAGACTCTCCACCTGTAATAGAAAAGCCAGTAAAACGAGTGAACACGGCTCAAGCAGGAAACGAAAACAGGGCAAAAGGAAAGGAAATAAGCCTCCATCTCTAAGCACATACCCTCATTCCCATCACGACCACTTCGTTCATGAGACCACGTTCGTAACCTCCCTCAACGACTTATTCTCTATCGCAGAACACAGCTACCCAAACTACGACACCAGATCCAGCAGCAGCAAATTCTCATCCGCATGAAGCTCAATAAGGCGCGGCCTCACCTCCGGGTGAAAAGCTGCACTTATGACACCCTCACGGAACATGCGGACATCCTTAGAATCCAAATTCGAGTTGGATTCAGACCCGTCCCCTGCCGTCGCCACCTCTGCCGAAGTGGTAATCGACCCGCCAATATCCACGATCACCCGAGAAGCCTCCCCTATCTCGACCATGTAGGTCGAAGACTGGGCCATTGGGGCAGCACTTCCTTCTCGATCCATGCAGATCTGAACATTATTTTCTCTCAATCCGTCCTCAGGAGTACGTGCCATGGCCGTACCCTCTCCCACCTCCGAAGGAGGAGAATCCACATTTATTATGACAGGAGGAACAGACACGACCGCCACAGGAGGAGCCGGAGTGAAAGCAACCTCGCGCCTAGTCAAAGGCCTTTATTCCTCATCACATGAAGATGAGCCATCTCGAGGGTGAACGGTCCCCGGCGGCCCTTCATCATGAAATAAAGGACGATAAGGAGAAGGAGCCGCAAAAGATTAAATCGATGCAGCCCTCGGTACATGGAATGGCATCGGTGCCGCAAAGAATCTAGCAATCGCGCTGGCCCTCTGAAAGGCTAGTTGAGTAGCTCTGCCGCGATTCACTCTCCCTATAACATAAAGATGAGGTCAGCCCGAAAAGCTACTAAGCTCTAAACTTGGCAAGTCAGAAGAAAAAACTTCTTACCCACGGTTTGCCCCTGACCATGCTTCTCCTAGAAGGACGCCCACGTGCGAATCCCTCTAGTGTGAGGAACTACGGATGCGAGCTATCCACGCAGCCCAGCAAATAAAGCCGGTAGCGACCTCTCGGCTACAAAAGCAAGGACAAGGCATTATTAACTTAAACACAACAAAAGAGGAAAGAAATGAATAAAAGTTGCCGTTCGAAAAAGATAACTCATGTCTATGATTCCAGACCTCCGGGAACCTCGGAGAGGACGCCGCCAAATGCTCGTTGCTCGAACGGCCAAGGCTCAACCTTATCATCCAACGCAGCGGTCAGCCCCCTCGACCAGCGTGGGCTCACCCAAAACATGGTCCCCCACACTCGTTGAGGAGCATATAGGGCGAGCACGTGCTGCAACGTAACCGTCCTGCCGGCCAACTCCCCATATTTCAAAAATATCGCCAGGAGTTTGTAGAGAGAGGGGCTAAGCTGGCCCGGACACACCTTGTAGTAACTGCAGAAGCCACCACCAAATTGGGAAGCGAGATCCCGAACCCCAGTCTGAAGCGGTACGCGTAAAAAACACAGTACCCTGCATGATCAGTATGAACCCTCTCCTTATGACGAGCATGAAACATATCGGCGTGAGTAGGCACAAAGCCCTGCTCCTCCTGTTGGGACATGCCAACCTCCCCCATCAATGGGGCATCATCCACGGGGTCCTCCCATCCATCAACGGTGAAATCTATCAGCGGACCTCCAACTACAGGGAGTATTTCGTCTATCGACAAGACCCCCTCAGCCTCAGTCTGCCCCTCTCCTCCCCGCACCGGTGATGGCCCTTCAACAACCGGGGGATTGACCGACAGACCAACTGGAAGAACTCCACGAGAAGAAGAACTAGCCATTGCTCAGTTGTTGAGAGAATAGAGTACCGGATTTGATAGAGAACGATAAAGCTTATTGCGAAAGAGAAAAGACTATGAATTAACAGAAGACAAGGGCTCCAAAATCTCACAAATAAGTAGTAGAATATCAAGAATCAGATATCCTAAACCACCTTTATAGGAAACATAAATAATTTTGGAAAAACTGATGGATGTCATTAACTGCACATCCAACCATAAAAAACGGTTCAATTCTACTAAAACGGGCGCCACCACGATCAACATTATAAAGGGTCTGCTCGACCACAATCGTCATCTCGCTAATCAGAGTAAACAAAGAGTCTTGTCAATAAGGGCATAATGTACCCTATGCCCTCAAAGCTCTGAACAAACCGTGTACACCGTACTCGCACACATCGCGTATGTATTATCTCCCGTCGCCTATGACGTCCGTACGACCAAAGTAAATTTTCAAAAAAGAATGAGATCGGTCTAGCGCCATAAAAAGCACGGCCTCGACACGAGTACTAATCGTCCGCTCCTCATCCAAAAGCTATCGATCACTAAAGTCCGCTCATCAAGCTCGAATTCGGGACGACCCTATTAAGCGGATGGACTAACTGTATGGGTCGGAATTCGACCGTATAATAATCGACAATAAGCAAGGTTAATAAACGGCACGAACTCTCTTAATTGAAGTCATTTAAACACCCGATTAAGATGATCATTAAGGTGATGGCCTATTCATTTTTGTTAGAGATAGTCTCTTAACGTGGACCCTACCACTAATATTCACCAGACATACTTCATTTCTATAAATACCAAGAAGAAAGATGAAGAAAAGGTTCCTCTCCTTTCCCATGCATGTGAGCTCTAAAAGAAACAGAGCAAAACATGGAGAGAATCGAAAAGAAATACGGAAAGACGAAAGATCAAAAAGAATATGATCGGGTTTGAACCTCCCTATGGGGAGGCAGACCACCCTATTATAATCAATAAAGATCATCCATATTTTGTGTTATTAGAAGAATTACTCTCAATTACCGGTTCCCCTACTTGATTTTCGATTTATTACGACCTGCTATGATTGATCCTCAACCTACATATATTATTTTGTGTTCATAAAGTAACCGAAAACTTTTGAGTCAAACAATAGTATTGGAGTATGTGTTAGTAATATTTATGTGAAGAGATAGTAAAGTTTAATATGGTCAATTTCATTACGAATTAATACTAAAAGATGATTTCTTAATTTGTGTGAAAACAACTAAACACTTATTTTGGACAGGAGGGAGTATAATCTGCTCTCGTTTCTCAGGTCTAATAAATTACGTTATGCTTTTCATTTCGTAAACGTCTTAGGATGAAGCATATATGTTAGCAGTTTCTTTAAATACTTTATCTATACTATATTAAAAGCACGAAGACCCTTAGCGAAATGTCTTTCGCTTTTTTTACCCTCTAAAACTAGATTTCACATTAGATAGAATTGTAATTTAAGTTACTTTCCTGATATTTTGGATTTTAAATCCATATAAAATTTGCATTATTAAATCTTTTCCTATTTAAATTATGTAGATAATCCAAATATTTAGGACACTAAAATTAGTTATAAAGTTACCTTATATGGATCAAAATAACCATGATTGTTCACACGACGGTCAATGTGATAACGAGTTTAACTTTTAATTCTAATTAAATAGTTTTTAGAGAGTTGAATGAGGCTGAAACCCAAATCAACTGAAGTAGTATATGTATTATAGTGCGTGCACATACATTGCTATGAAGAAAATTAATTAGTAATGCCAGTTTTTGGTTATCTAATTTGGCCGTTTAATTATGAGCACACTTATAAACATGGCAAAACAAAAATATTGACAAAAAGTTAGAAATACAAGAAAATTATTTTGGTAACAATTTTCTCATGAAAATATTTCAAAATACAATTATAATATTCTTTTTGAATTAAATTACACTAACTATAAAAACGTCCCAATTAAAATTTAGAACTTATTATACAAACACAGGAAAACTAACACACTAAATCCATGAGAATGAAAAAATAAACTCTAAATATGATGCTTACATAAATTTTATATTTTTACTCCTTCTCGGGTAGTATTAGTGTCTTATGTTAGTTGGATGACGTCTTGTTTATGTTTTTTTTTAGAATTAACATAAGAATATATAGCTTTTTAAAAATAAAAATATCATAATTCTAAATCTTCAAAGTTATACGTCTTGTTATAACTAAAAAGGATGCATAATTTGTAAAATTAAAGCAATAAAATTATAAATCTTAAATAAATTTTATGTTAAATATATTGACTGTGATGACTGAGAACTTCTATCGAGCATAGTTTCTTCTTTTCTTTAGTTAGCAAAATTGAATAAAAAATCATCTATTTAGGAACTTAAAAGTTATTCCTTGACATGTATTTCATGTATAAAGCAGAAATTTGATAAAAAAATTTTTAAAAAACTTATGTTCATTGAGATAAAAATATACGCGCAACGCGCGTATCCTTAGACTAGTTATGCTCATAATCATCAATATCGTCCTTTGTTTATTGGAGAAACTTTTATGATTTATCCACACCAAGTTATCTCGAGTATTTATTTTCTTTTTCTTTTTTCTTTTTTTCCATCAACTAGTGCACTCACTAATGATTTTGAAGGAAAACTGGTTGTCACCAAACTATTGGATTATTTGGTGTAGTTAATGAATATTAAGAGACAAATTAGCGTGGGAAAGATAATTAATAAAGGATTACATGGTGTATTTAATTAATTACTACAAAAATACATGAGCGTGGGAAACAGAATATATAGTTATAAAGCAATTGGAAGCATCTTTAGATATGAGGAATATAATCTCCAGGGAGTTTAAAAAAGTTTGAGTAAATAATAGAAACACCTGAAACTAATTATGGTAGAACAGAGATTAATTGAAGATTATGGAAGCATTGAAAAACAAATGAAATTTATATTTTGATTCGAATGTCTTCTTGTCCTCTGTAACAAACATATACATAAATGCGCACCCGTATTTAAGAATGTATATTATTTACAAATCGTGCCTAAAGAATCTACGTTTTTGTTAACTTTGGAAAAGACCGTGAAATTTGCTAAGCGGTCCTTCCAAATCTACATGTTTTATACCAATTATTTGTTCGAATCAGAGTACTCACATGGAGACTAATAATTAAAGAGCATAAGTTGAACAAAATGAATGGCAACTTAATTTGTTCGAATCAGAGTACTGTGTATATACCTAATAATAAGTAAATGATTGGATCTATATTATTTTTTCTTTGGGGAGTTTAATGTATCTGGCACTGTGTTCACAACTTCAGCCTTTGAATATATTCTTCTCCTCGTGCGTCCTTCTCATACAAAAATTTTCTATTCTCTTTTTTGTTTCCTTTCTTCTTTTCCTACTAGAAATTCACCTAAAACCGACTGCATTCAACCGATTGACTTCAGTCAGTCAAAAAACCGATCGAATTAAGTTAGTTTTTCAAAATATTTCATTTTTAATTTTTTTTTAATGAAACCAACCGACTACGGTCAGTTTTTCAGATAAAATAAATTAAAATTAATATTCAAAAACCTATCGAAATCGGTCGGCTATTTCAGTCAGCCATTTTAAAAAATCACCCAACTTACGTGGATAATTTTATATTTTAATAAATTCGACCGAAATCGATCGGTTATTTTCAATGCAATTAAAGAGTACAAATAAATGAAAATGAAAGTCTCAAACCAAATGTACTAATAGTCTAGTGGTAGAATAATATCTTGTACAGACCTTGGTTTGATTCCCAGATAGTGTGCATTTTTTTAATTGCATAATTAAAAATAAATACTGACCGATTTCGGTCAATTTTTTCGACAAATTTTTTGGGTCGATTGTCAAAATTAATTTACCGACCTAATTTGATCGGAATTTCCGATCGATTTCGATTGGAATTTATTACCGACCAATCTAATATCGATTAATTAAAGTTGGTCGGAAATCGGTTGATTTTTTAAAATTTTCGACCGATTTTGACCGGTATTTCTGAACAGTTTTAGGCAATTTTCTAGTAGTGTTTTTCCCAAGTATACAGCACATCCGACAATTTAATATGAGACAAATTAAAAGTGTATTTCTTTAAACAAAAATGTATTTTTTATGGTCATCTGTCATAGAAATCTTTTACCTCATTGGAGATATCATTTTCTATTAAAAGACCAACTTAAATATTTGTTTTACTATGTTCGTTCTCACTCATATTGTAGGGAGTAAGAAAATATGATTGCTCATATTCTACAGTACTCAGAAGTTATAAATTAATCGATAAGTCATAAAGTTTTTAGTGTTCGCCCAAGGTCTATTTGTTTATCAAAAAAGTTTATATATGTAATATGAGCTGCAATACAATGTAGAATGTATTGTTATTGAAATCAAAATTTGCAATAAATAAAATAGTTTTCAACAAAGCCTGAAGCAAATATCTGGAAGTTCGTCACTCTCAAACTCACCATTCACTTTCACTTGTTCATTATACTAAAAATAAAATTTCATTTTTATTTGTTAAATTTTAGCAAATTAAGTGAAAGATAATTTTTTTTCTTATTTGATCCTTTTCATTAATTACTCATCATTTCTCAACGACCATGCTTAAGACAACACGTCAATTATTGAGATTATATATCATTATTGGAGACTATATGGTAAATTACACTATAATTAATTTTTCTTAGGGACGAATAAATTCAATTGTTCTAACAGAAAAAGTGAAAGGAAGAAGTGTTGTTGTTGTATAGTTGAAGGAGATTTAAAACTAGAAAACAAATGTGTACTTAGAAAGTGCCTTTGGAATGCCAAAAAGGCATCATATATTTTTATATTTATATTATCACTAATAAATATGGAAGAGATGTATTTAAAAGTCTGTACAGGGCTTAGATAGAAAAATGTGTAATATGGGCTGTGATTAGTTGAATGACTCCTGCATTATTGCTTAAAAAGATAAGTTATAATTATCTTCCAATTGGTTAACATGTCTCTTCTTGTCTGCAAAGATCACTCTTCCCGTTCATGCTTAATTATATAAGTGGCAAACAAGAATACACAACTCTATTCAATTAAAACAACAAATAATTAGGGGAAAAAATTTGGAGACAAAGAAATTAAAGTAAGCCGTTGATATCCCACGTATTGGATGGAGAGTATAGGGATTCGAGATTTAAATTTTGTTATTTAATTTTAAGATTTTAATATTGAACCCATTATATTTTTAAAGTTTATGTATTCATATTTATTATTTTTATAATTTTACTAAATTTTACATACAAATTATTAATCTGTTTCGAAAATTATGAATTCAGTTACATCTGCCTCTACGGAGAGAGACCATATATAATGCCAGCCAGAAAGACGACGCCATGCACGAGCGAGCGTCTCCCACTTTGGTTTACCTATTAATCTATTGTAGACTATCAATATGATTTTTTTATAATATATTATTAGATTACTTGGAAGTTAATTACAAGTAACCTTTTATAACATAAGATTAATCGTATATAGAAGGTGATAAATATATGTGTATGTTTTACGTCGATAAAACTACATTACTTTTGTAATTTTTCTTTTAATATATGTACAACAACAACAATATAATAATAATATATTCAGTGGTGTTATATTTTGTTGGGAGAAAATTAGTGTTATATTTGGAATTATCACATTAGGAAAAACTGTATCGCATGCTTTTGGTACTTGAGGTGACATGAATGGTCCTTTGGGAATGTTTAATCAAATTGAACAGTATATATAGATAAAGTCGCATTGGCATTAAGCACATAATAATCAAACAACTAATGTAGAGTTCATGCATGTGTTATAAATAGAAAATCAAATGAAAGTTGTTTCACTATAGCTTATGGCTAGACCTCAAATATTTATTAAGACTCCACATAGTGTGCACACAGGATAATTTAATCCAATTATGATGGTATGATTATCACTTATTTTTCTCTTTCAATTAGATATATATATATATGTATATATATATATATATATATATATATATATATATATATATATATATATATATATATATATATATATATATATATATATATATATATATATATATATATATGTTGTACTTAGAACAATTAAATGTGACTTTCCGCCTTAGGTTAAAATAAAACAAGTAGCTGTTAAAGTAGAACGGTGTAGGAAATAGACTATTTATTTATCGACTAATTTGATAAATAAATAGATATCAAAATAAAGACCACTAAGGCCTGAATTGAGTTGCATGGTAGCGATCTTTTTATCCTTAAATAAAGGTTTTGAATTAGAGAAATTATATTATAAAACATTTTACCCTTTTTTCAATTAATTTTAAATTAGTCGATAAATAAATGGAGTACTCATATTAAAAATATATAAAAAAGTAAGATGAGGGTCATTATTAGGGTTGAGAGTGGGGCCAAAATGCACGTTTGGGTAAGGTCTACATGTTGGTGGCTACGAGTGACAAGAGATAGTGATTGAAAGTGATTAAATGATTAAATAATAAGATTAGTTAATGATAGAAATACAGTATTGCTCGACAAGCTGTGACCTGCCAAACTTAAACAAATAGAGCCAAGAAAGAAAAGCAAGAAATTAAAGTTATTAGCAAAAATTAGCAAAAATGTGCTTCCCCAGGTTGGTTGGGTGGTTCTATTCCACTGTCATCATCTTTTGTTTCTCCATTTTAGTATATGCTTCTTTTTAACTTTAGGGGTTTGTTAGGGTGTACAAGAGTCTGTTTAGCTTATTTGATTTAGAGAAACTGATAAATATTAATTATTTAAAAAATATTTTTAAGTGTTGGAGTTGATTTAAAAAATAAACAATTCGTGTTTGGATAAAAATGTTGAAATTAATAATAAGCAGCTGAAGAACTCGGTATACGAAGAGTTTTGTTTTAAAAAGAAGTATTTTAGAGATATAATAGTAAATACTTTGGTCAAACTTAAAGTGCTTATAAGCTGAAATTTGATAAGTTGGAGAAGACCAACTTTATGGCTTTTGGCCTATTTTTGGCTTATAAACACTTAACTAATAATCACTTTTAATTTTACCAAGCACGTAGATAAGCCAAAAAGTATTTATAAGCCAGTTTGATCAGCTTAAAAGTTTAGCCAAATACCCTTTAAGAATAGTGCGAAATAAAGTGTATTAATAATGGATATGTTAGTCATGCAAACATTAGTTATGCAAATATTATTTCTTATCTACTGTTCGGTGTGATGTATTAACAATTATAATGCATTGTATAATTTTTTAAAAAAATACCTATTTACAAAAATGCCTTCCATATTCTCTAGCTTTAAGAGACTTTAAGGATAATTTTGACTTTAACCATACTAATGCATGCATTAATAGCCTTGATATACTAATGTCATGATTTTCTATATGCATTACTTATACATAGGATAATACCACGTATGATG
Source organism: Nicotiana noctiflora (assembly GCA_032618575.1). Taxonomy (NCBI): domain Eukaryota; kingdom Viridiplantae; phylum Streptophyta; class Magnoliopsida; order Solanales; family Solanaceae; genus Nicotiana; species Nicotiana noctiflora. The sequence continues at coordinate 51,107 of JASVEL010013877.1, forward strand.
TATAACTAATACAAACATTAGTTATACACAAATTTTAAAAGAATAATATCACACAAAATATTAATAGTGCACATAACTAATGCTTGGATTATTTTTCTAACATATACCTCCTAAACCAAACGACCCCTTAGTGTCTTCTGCCTTCTACAACTACAAGGAAAAAAAAGGGCAAAAACAAACACTAAAATCTAGCTACTTCTTCCTATCATTTTCTCTATTTTCAAATTTTTTCAAGGAAATAATTATGTAGTCTACAAAATCTAGCTACTACTTTAAGAAAAGTACTTGATCGCTTGGAAAATCCAGTAAAAGTCCATGTTTAATTACTCACGTTATGATACATAAACCGAAAAACTTCGTTTATGCATTACAGGAAAGTACAAGTTTGTAATTAGGAAATAAATGCCTGTTCTTTTTTATAAGAACAACCAATTCCGAAAAGGTCTCTTTCTTTTCTTTTTTTTATTGCGGAAGAACAGTAGGCTGGAGAAAAAATAGAAATGTTTTCATTAGGATAGTTTTTTTTTTTTTTAAAGTAGTGTTCCCAAAATATTTTCATGAAAAAAGAGAGTCTAAAAGTAGTCGTCATTCCCAATTATGTAGAAAACTGTGCCAAACAATATAAAAATATCCTTGCAAAAATGTCACACTCTCTATTTCAAAATAACTAATTTTTTGGTTTTTTTTATGGTTCAAAATAAGTGATTTTTTTAGATTTCAAAAATGAATTAATAACTTTTGTTCTACATTATTCCTTGGAGTAAATAGTGTTGGAATATGAGTTAGAAGTGTTTATATGAGATAGTAAAAGTAAATATGTCAATTCTATTGTTAATTAATACTCCCTCCGGTCCAAAATAAGTGATGTTTTGGATGTTTTCACACATATTAAGAAAGTCATCTTTTAGCATTTATTAGCAATAGAATTGACCATTTAAAAAAAAAAAAACTTACTATCTCACATAAACACTCCTAACACATATTCCAACACTATTTACTCCAAGAACAATATAGGAAAAACATCATTAAGTCATTCTTGAAATCCGAAAATATCACTTATTTTGGACCACAAAAAAAAGGTCAAAACATCACTTATTTTGGACCGGAGGGAGTACTGAAAAATAAATTTTTTAATTTATATAAAAACATCTAAAAAATTACTTATTTTGAACCGGAGGAGTAGCAGGGAAACATACCATTGTAGAATAGAGTACTAGACCTCCTAATAATTATATCTGAGAGAAATACATAGAATAGCGTGAGCCATAATTTTATTTGTCTCTAGAAAATACACAATACATAGGTGCATTCGGAGTTAAAATTTAAACTTTATACGTCCTAAATTTTTGGGTTGTGGTACCAAATGTTATTATATTGACATTTAACTTTAATTTTTATAAATATTTAGTGAAATTTTTATACAACTTAATAGTACAAATTTGTATTAAAACGATTGAATTCGACCCGCTCAGCCTGCATATAACACAATTAAAACCAGAAGTCTATAACTTGGTAAAACACATCCTATGATGCCTTTTCTCCGTAAATCATTGTTTATCCCGGATAATTAGGTTTAGGTGGGAAAGCGGCTAAAAAGACTATAAAGGAGGTGGAACTCATGCTTAAATAATACACCGGTCTAAAATAAGTAATTTTTTAAATATTTTCATACAGATTATTAAATTAATCTTTTAGCAATTAGCAATATAATTGACTATATTAACTTTTATTATCTCACATAAACAATCATAACACATATTTCAATACTATTTACTCCAAGGATAATGAATGAAAAAAATAATTAATTTATTCTTTAAATTTAAAAAAATTACTTATTTTGGACCGGAGGGAGTATTATGATATTTACAAATGTTGATTTAGCCATTAATATTTGCAGACATTGAACTACTATGTCAGTATTTGAAAATATTGAATAATTTTCAGTCACAAATCTTTCAACTGTGTTTTTTTTTATTCAATTTCAAATATTCTTGTTCTTTCAATTTCTACCAAGGATTATTTAGTTTGTTTCCTTGCCCTCTTCTTTTCCAATATATTCACTAATATGTATAAAATTCAATCTTTCTTCAACTACTATTCAAGATGGAAGAAAGCTTGTCCAGATATTGGTGGCTTTCACATCTGTCAAAGAATCAACTTGTTAGCAAAAAAACACAAAACCATAATACAAAAAAATGGTAGACTGATGAATAATTAAGTAGCAATTTAAAAAGCTACTTTCTCTTATTCCGAAACATATTCCAATAACTCATATAAACGATTAAAATAATTCATATTGTAAACCTATTTAACATCTCAGATTTAAGAGCCATATATAACTGACACTAATTATTTGATATAATGAAAATGTAAGAGATAATAAGTAATTTCCTTTTTTTATGCCAAAAGTCAAAAATTATATTGCGTCTGGCCTTATAGGAGCCTTTAAGCTGTTGAGCATTCAATTTTGTGGAGCTTTCTTTGATCATTAATTGTATTAAAGTTTTTGAACGTGTTGGAAAACAAACCATTTTCATGAAAGAAAGAAAAAATAAAATTACTCATAACTGGACTTGTCCCAAAAAAATAAACAATAAAAAATTATCCTTACTCTTAACCTCTAATAATTGATTGTAGGTTAGTATCATCGAAACTCTGTTCCCACTAATTACTTTCCGAGAATTTACTCTGTGGAGAGACTGTGAGTCATAGATATAATAGGCACTTTTCCGCATTTGATTAGACAATGGTATAAAACACTTTCAACGAGTTTAAGTTTTACTAGGTAATCGTTACGTTCATTTTTACTTGGCATATTTTAATTTTTTTCACGAAAAATTATAATGAAGTGCATAATTTATCATAATATCCATATTAATTTATGCATATTTTATTTAATTTGAAAAAATAATTTGAAATGAATAATAAATATTGCGGTCTGCGGGTATAACACGGAAAACAAATATTGTCTTCTAGTATAACAGGTAAAGTGACAAGTAAAAATGAAAATCTATTTGTAGTATACATGCTATCACGGGGGCGTTTTTGATCAACCAGAAACCACACCCGCGCGGCAGTCAAGTCCGCTGCTTGACTCAGCCTTTCCTTTACAGCATTTGGCCAATTTTCACACGGCAACAAGTTTGGCCCCAAACAAAACTTAGGCAACAAAACACGAATTTAATAACACCAGCATATACGTGAACAATTCCCAACCTTTGCATTAATATTAAAATATATACAAAGGACCCTCACTTTTGGCAAGAATACAAGTCGTTCTTGGCAACACTAAGACATGCCCTTGCCCAACCTTAGCCCCTTTTGAAACACTCATAAATCCTCACGTTTCTTTCTTGTTTCCCACTATAATTTCTCACACGAAATTATACTCGTATGCCCTCTATGCACAAAACTGCATATTCTACTCTCTTTGCATGAAACTGCATATTCTCTCCTATGCACGAAACTGCATCTTCTAGCTTTCTATGCACGAGTCTACATATTCTTGCATACCCCATATATTTCTGCCTTCTATGCACAAAACTGCATATTATTCTCTCTATGCACGAAACTGCATATTCTCTCCTATGCACGAAACTGTATATTCTAGTCTTTTATGCACGAGATTGCATATTCTCGCATACCTCACATTTCAACCTACTTCTGCCTAAGTCACAAAGGCACTATTTATAACATATAGGCAGCCTTAAGACTTGGCAGCACATAACACAGATTACTTACAGATTTTACACTTGTCCAGCTAAGATTAAATCTTGTTCCTAACTTGTAGTTGACATCCCCAACTACTTAGGCACAATAATCACGAAATGATACATTATACAAGCATTATCTAGTCATGGCAGATCATGGGAGATCATGGCCTAAAAATAAGGTAACCGCCAACCGTTTCCATGTGCATTGCATGTGCTTCCCTCACTTGGCCAGCTGAATTTCGCCCAAGGCATGCTCTGTGCCATGCCTTAGCTCGCTTGGACATTGCTCTGCACCAATGTCTTACCCGCAACCCGCTGCCATAGTTTTCCCGCAGACGCACGGCGCCGCTGCCGCCCAAGCATTGCTTTGGCCCTGTTCCTGCCTTGTTTGTGCGAACCTTCATTTACCTCGTGCTATTGCTTGTATTTTCCTTCACATAGCCTTGCCTTGGCTATTGAAAGCCATCACCAACATTCCACATTCCCGCATTGATTTATCTTTAGCCCAAACTTAGTTGTCGCAACCCAAACGTGCCACCCGACTGGTTTTGGCGCGCATGCCATGCCATGCCGTCCAACTTCAACCATGTTGTCTTCTCAAGCCTTTGCCAACCACACCTTGCCCATGCCAAGGTCTTGGCCAACACAGCTCGTTGCTCATGATCGTTTTGCCCGCACGTAGGCCAATGGCAAGGCTATCACGCCCAAATCCTTGCCACAGCCGCACCACGCCCGATGTTCAAAAGTCGGGGTCCTAACAAACCACCCGCACCCTTTGAAATAGTCATCCTTGTCGAGCCATCTTGGTTAATTAGCCCCAAGAGGTTGTTTCCATTCCCATCCCCTTTGGCTACATTAACACTTTCGTCCATGAAATTTGTCCCTAACTGTGCTAAACTATTCCCACGAATTTTGCCACTGATCGTCTTGCCACTTCCACGAACCTGCTCTGACCTCCGGAATCGAACCCTAATTCTCCGTCACCCGTCACCACCATGGTAGGTGTCACGGGGGCAACTTTGATCCACCAGAAATCACACCCGCGCGGCATTCAAGTCTGTTGCTTGACTCAACCTTTCCTTTACATCCTTTGGCCAATTTTCACACGTCAACAAGTTTGGCTCCAAACAAAACTTAGGCAACAAAACAAGAATTTAAAAACACCACCATATACGGGAACAATTTCCCAACCTTTGCATTAATATTGAAAACATACAAAGGACCCTTACTTATGGCAAGAACACAAGTCGTTCTTGGCCAACACTAAGACCTGCCCACTGCCCAGCCTTAGCCCATTTTGAAACACTCAGAAACCCTCACGTTTCTCTCTTGTTTCCCACTATAATTTGGCCAACCTGGTCCGGCCACCTTCTTGTCCAACCTGGCTCGGGCATCTTCTAGCCTTCTATGCACGAGTCTGCATATTCTTGCATACCTCATATATTTCTGCCTTCTATGCACAAAACTGCATATTCTGCTCTCTATGCACGATGCTGCATATTCTCTCCTATGCGCGAAACTGCATATTCTAGCCTTCTATGCACGAGATTGCATATTCTCGCATACCTCACATTTCATCCTACTTCTGCCTAAGTCATAAAGGCCCTATTTATAACATATAGGCAGCCTTAAGACTTAGCAGCACATGACACACATTGCCTACAGCTTTTACACTTGTCCGGCTAAGATTAATTCTTGTTCCTAACTTGTAGTTGACATCCCCAACTACTTAGGCCACAATAATCACGAAATGATACATTATACAAGGATTATTTAGTCATGGCAGATCATGGGAGATCATGGCCTAAAAACAAGGTAACCGCCAACCGCTTCCATGTGCATTGCATGTGCTTCCCTCACTTGGCCAACTAAATTTCGCCCAAGCTAAGGCATGCTATGTGCCATGCCTTAGCCCCCATGGACATTGCTCCACACCAATGTCTTGCCCGCAACCCGCTGCCATAGTTTCCGTGCACACGCTCGGCGCCGCTGCCGCCCAAGCACTGCCATGGCCCTGTTCCTGCCTTGTTTGTGCCAACCTTCATTTCCCTCGTGCCATTTCTTGTATTTTCCTTCATATAGCCTTGCATTGGCTATTGAAAGCCATCACCATCATTCCGCATTCCCGCATTGATTTATCTTTAGCCCACTCTTAGCTGTCGCAACCCAAACGTGCCACCCGACTGGTTTTGGCCCGCATGCCATGCCATGCCGCCCAACTTCAACCATGCTACCTTCTCAAGCCTTTGCTAACCACGCGTTGCCCATGCCAAGGTCTTGGCCAATACTTGTTCATAACAGCCCGTTGCCCGCATGATCATTTTGCCCGCACGTAGGCCAATGGCAAGGCCATCACGCCCAAATCCTTGCTACAGTCGCATCATGCTCGATGTTCAAAAGTCGGGATCCTAACACATGCTAAGTAAAAGTGAACGGAGGGAGTAATAAGCAATATTTGCATAAACAAATTATTTATAAGATAATTAATGAAAAACTCTATAATAAGCAGGAATAAATAATATGATAAAATTATGTGCTATTACAGGTTAAATTATACTATATTAGCATTGTCACACCTCCTTTTTCCGCAGGCCCGCGAGAGCGCTAGGTATAAAAAGGAGTTTTTCCAATTAAAGGACAACCAAAACGGGATTCATTTATTGAGATATTCAGAGTCGCCACTTGGGAGATTTATGGTGTCCCAAGTCACCGGTTGAATCTTGAATTGAGGAAAGGTTTGACTCTATTTAACAGTCTGCGTACCAGAAATCCGGATAAGGAATTCTGTTAACCCGGGAGAAGGTGTTAGGCATTCCCGAGTTCCGTGGTTCTAGCACGGTCGCTCAACTATTATATTTGGCTTGATTATCTGATTTTAACAAATATGAACTAATGTGCAAACTACCACTCTAAACCGTTTTAATTGTTAGAAGAAAATTATAATGTCGTGAGAATATATCTCGAATTTCGTCACATAAATGTGTCCGCAATTTTTGATATATTCCGACTTCATTGGGATTTGGATTGGGGTCACATAAATGTGTACCCGAGTTTAGGGAGGTACAATTATTAAATACGCGCTTAAAACTATTAACGCGTTATTATTTTGAGAATGCCGTGAAAATTTACTAAACGGCCAATCTCGGATTTCTAAATATATACACTTATGAGGGCTTCACAGTTTTTGCGATTTATTTGGCGAGGCTCGTCTCATTTATTAACAAAGTAATACTAAATTGACTACATTTCCTATTATTTTTTTTAGTTTTTTCTAAATAAAGAAATATCTTAATTAATCTAGAAATTAAAAATGCAACACTTATCTAATTTATGACAAAAACTTAATGAAACAGATTTTAATATATGTTTAAACAGAAAATATTTTTTTTTCGAAATTATTTTATTATTATTTTATTAAATACGAAATTTCATAACTTAATAATAAAAGAAGCTAATTCAGAATAATATTAAAACTTGAATATATAAAAAGAAAAACTAATAAAATCATTTATTCAAAACTATTGAAAATTATAGCCATATTAAAGCTTATATGGTAAAAATTATTTTTTATTCCAAATTGTTCAAAACTAAGCTTATTTTTAGAAAAAACAACAATTATAAATTGGCTATAATTTTATTTAAATTCGTTTTTTTATAAGCTAAAAAATATATTATTTGTTATATTTAGATAAATGTTTAATAAAAATAAACATTACTTAAATAAATATAAAAATAAAAATGCAAAATCAACAACTAATATATATATATATATATATATATATATATATATATATATATATATATATATATATATATATATATATACAAACTAAACCAATTATCTTACAACTAACTTAAACTCATATTTTTTAATTTTTTTACTATTTTTTGAATTAAACCCTTGATGTTAACTATTTACAACTATTTACCAAAACCAAAATCAATCTTAATTATTTACACCTATATTTTGAGATGGTTAAACTTGAAAAGAAACAATTCTTGTGTTATTGAAAATTCAAATCGTACCTAAATGCCTAATTTACGCAAAATAATTAAAATTCACATTTTTATTGAACTTAATTACATATTAACAACTTAGTTTATTAAAGAAGATATTAAAGAAATTCTCATTAATTCAATTAACAAAAGAGTAATTCATTCTTCCTAACCAATTTGAATCATTAATAAACACATTTATAACTATACTATTTAATAGTCATTTTTAGAAGTGATTTATTATTGTTACAACAAGGCTTAATTATTTAAAGCTATCACAAAACTTACAGAATATTAATATGGAATTTATTAAAACATAATCTGTAAAAGAAGATAGAAATAGAAACTATTTAAAATTTCAACAAAATTCTCATCTTTCTCATATATTCATCTTATCATTTAAACATGATTAGATATGTACCTGATATTGGAAATAAAAGAAATCCCGGTGATCAACACAACAAATAACAACACAGCAATATCACAGCAACAGCAGTACAATCAAGAATACCAGTATCCGGATTTAAGCAATAAGAATCAACATCCCAGAATTGAGTTTCAAAATAAGACTTTGTAAAATAAAAACTAACACTCTTTTTTTTTTTTAGATTTTTTTTTTTTCGTTTTTTTTTCTTTTGTTTTGTTTTTTCTTTTGTTCACTATTTGGTAACACTCTTAAGATTTTTCCGATTTTTTTTCTCTCTAGGATTTTTTCTCCTCTTAATGATCTCCTCCTTTTGAAATGAAATTATGATTCTTATATAAGCAAGACTAAACTCTTTTCTTTAATTAAAAACAAACCACTATTAATTAAAAACTAAAAGTAAGACTTCCACTTTCATTTTATTTTAATCTAACTTTTAACACCACTACACTTTGTTTCACACTCTTTTATTTAATTATTTTAAAGCATGATTATGCATATTTAATTAATTCTTTTAACACCACTACACTTTGTTTCACACTCTTTTATTAAAGAAAGAATTATTCTCCACTACCAAATGTTTTGTCTTTCACCCTAATTATTTTAACAATATCTAAACAACTAATGGACAAAATACTTTAATTCAAATAATTGACTACAAATTAATAACCAAAATACCCCCCAACGTTATTAAAATTTACTAATATACCATTATCAGCTATAACCAATTCACTTAAATCAAACAACCAAAATATAACAAATTTAACCAATTCTTAAATAATTTTAACAACAATTCTAACAATCTTGATGAACAACCAAGAACACCATGATTTTTAACAACAAAAATTTCTAGATTCATAATAGCAACAAACAAGTAACTTTAAATCACTTAAACTTAACATATCACACAAACTATTTTAATTCTATAATTAAAACCGAAATTAGAATTAAACAAAAATAAAGAACCAAATTCAATCTAATAAACTCAATAATCATCTAAAAATTCAATTTAAATCTACCAACATTACAACCAAGATTTAAGATGCAAAAATGGTTGACTATAACATTTCTATATTAACAACTTAACAAAACACATGATTAAAGTATAAAAAATGAAGAAATAATCAAGAACATGATGAACAACAAAAAAGAAACAAAATCAACCATATACTTATCTAAATCCGAAAATATACATATATATATATTTATATATATAGAACCGGTCTATATATATACATATATTCGTAATATACATAGAAATGAAGTTCCTATATATATATATAATATATCATCCGAAAAATAAAGATAAATAACTAAAAAAAATCTGTCCAAAAATGAAAATAACAACAATAATAATAAAACGAAATATATATACATATATACTACCCTAAAGCAATATATATATATGTCACGACCCGAATTTATATAATATATATTGTCCGAAAAAATAAAAATAAATAATAAAAATAATGAGAAATATATTCTGCCTGAAAAAATAAAAAAAAATAAAATATACATATATACATATAGTCATATATATTTAATATACCCATGTATACACGTATATACACAGCATATACATAGTATATACACATGCATAATTAGGGTTTTTATTACTTTATTCATACATATATGTATATTTATATACATATATACTATATATACACATATATATACATATATAACATATGTGTACAACTATATACACGTGTATATATATATATATATATGTATATATCCACCCTCGCCATATATATATATATATATATATATATATATATATATATATATATATATATATATATATATATATATATATCTACCCTTGCCGGAAAAATCAAAAGAAAAGAAGATGGAGAAGAAGAGCTCGGGATATGTTCGGCGACAACAACAACCATAGCGACTGGAGCTCGGCAGTCATGGATGGGCTGGAGCTCGGACATCGCCGGCTATGGAGCATGCTGCCATGAGCCATTTTCTCGGCCAAAAATGACGCAGCAACCATGGCGAGGTTGCTGCTCGTCGACGGCAGGGATGCCGCGAGGCTGACCGGGGAGTCGTCCAGCTGCTGCTGGCCGTGGCAATGATGGGGGAGGGGTGCTGGGGTTGGTGGCCGGCCATGGTGGGAGGAAGGGGAAAGAGAAGAAGAAGAAGGAGAGGAAGAGAGGGAATAGTGAGTGTGGAGGCTTGTTTTTTGTTATGTGTATTATGTTAGGTTTAGAGTTTGTTTGAATAGTGTATTAGTATATGGGTTATGGGTTATGGGTTATGGGTTTGGGTTATGTGGTTTTGGGTTGGGTAGAATAGGTTTGGGCTCAAGTTTAAAAATTAAGAAGAGACCCAATTCCAGATTTATCTTCTCTATATTTTTAAAAAAAAACATTTATTTTTATTTGTTATAAAATAAAAAAATGTTAAGATTAAATTATAAAATCCAAAATTATCTTAGAAACACTAATTAACTCATAATAATAATTATCACACAAAATTAGACGTTAATTAAAATAAAATCGCACAAATTAGATATTACAGGCTAAAAAATGCAAAAATACATATTTTTGTGATTTTATAAAATAAACTTAATAATTACTAGTTATAAACTTGAATTTTATATAAATACAATATTATATATATATATATATATATATATATATATATATATATTTAAACAAATAAATATGCGCAGATAAATGCAAACAATTCAAGAAAAATAACACAAAATTCACAAATATTGCAAACAACACAAAACTCTTTTATTTTGAATTTTTGGGAGTAATTCTCATATAGGGCAAAAATCACGTGCTCACAAGCATGTTTGGCTAAGGTTTAGGAAGGGCCAAAAGTGTTTTTCTTTTTCCAAAAAGAAGTGTATTTTAAACAGTTGAGGTATTTGGCCAAAATTTTAAAAAATAAATAGCTTTTCTCGCAAAATACTGGAATCTTGGCCGAATAGAAATTGTTGCTCTTACATTGGAAAAGCTAGTTTTTAAATTGATTAACCAATCACAAATTTAATCGAATGCAGAAACGAAATATATCTTGCATTAGTAAATGAACAAGTATGTGAATAATCTTAACAGCTTTATGTTAAGTATTTCTCGTCTCCTAAAAACAAGAAATAATTAAATGTAAATTAGCTGAATAAGATCCAGAGATGTAAGGGTTTGGTTTATGCTTACCTCTAATATTGTCCTTTAAGGATGTTAAATGGAATCTCAGAGGGCAGTATTAAAATTTGAGAATGGAAGGGTAAACAGAAGTAAATAATTAAATCTGTAGCCCAATAAGGGAACCACTATCAATTAAAATAATTATGTATTCATTATTTTATGATCCACCTCTCTCCTCCTCTAGTGTTTATAAACATGGTGATAATGCTTGCACTTATCTAAGAACTCAGAAATAATTAATTCTGATTATCATCAGTACCAGAAAATTAAACATAGTAATTAAGATCAGCATACAATTATAAGATGACAGGCTCTGCAGGTTCCCCTTGTGGTGCTTGCAAGTTTTTGAGAAGAAAATGTGTTAAAGGTTGTGTTTTTGCCCCATATTTTTGCTATGAACAAGGTGCTACTCATTTTTCAGCCATCCATAAGGTTTTTGGGGCAAGTAATGTATCTAAACTTCTTGCTCATATACCTGTGACTGATCGTGGCGAAGCCGCTGTTACAATCGCTTATGAAGCACAAGCTAGACTTCAAGATCCAATTTATGGATGTGTTTCACATATTTTTGCTCTTCAACAGCAGGTTTGTAAGCTTCAATATTGTCAATTGAAACTTTATTAATGCTAGTTAATTGGTCCTGGAATTTATGAGTTTTTTTGTTTGATTTCACAGGTTGTCAATTTACAAGCACAACTTGCTTCTCTAAAGGAACAAGCAGCTCATCAAAACTTACAAAATGGTTCCAACTATGCAAACCCTAATTATGAAAAGTTTCAAGATCTTCAAACTTGGTTTCATCAGTCTGAAAATTCCAACACCAATATGTCCCAATTTGATTCTAGCTTGACCAGTAACAATATTGGATCAACCCCATATTATGGAAGTCATCAAAACATGACATCAACTAATTACCATATGGGGAGTTATGAAAATATGATGATTCCAAAGGAAAATATGTCAAGTTTTGAAGAGGGTTCTTGTTCTATAGATTCTTATGACATGCAAACAGATCATCACAACAGTCAATGGACATTTCAAGATGATGCAGATGACCTTCAGTCAGTGCCTTTCAGATATCTTCAACACTCTTGATCACTACTTGGGGCTTCAAAAAACAAATCATGGGTGAAGATTAATTACTCTGTCAATTTTTGTACTGCTAAAAGCATACTTTATGACATGAGATATCTGCTAGCTTTCATAAATGAGCTATAAACCCTAGAATGTTCAAAACCATTATAAGCCTATGGTTGTGCCTACAATTGTTTTTCCTTAGGTCATATGTAACCTTGAATATAGTTAGAATATTATTAGTAGTGTATTTTAATAAATCTGCCATTTTGTTTTGAGTCCTTTGGCTTTTCACAGGACCTAGCCAGATTTTAGACCTAGTAGACCTTATCAGTGCTTATAGAAACCTAATTATTACTGTGTACTTTCCCTTTTTTTGAAGCTTAGAACATCAATTCACAATATCACCTGGGTGCTTCTTTAAGTTTTTACCTGTAAATGATCACTTGCTACTCTAACTTTTCTTGATATTCTTGTGTGATTTTGATTATTCTTAGGTGTTAAATCATAAATCTTGGAGTTTCTTCTTTTGACCGAAAAGATTAAAGGAGTTTTAATTACTTCCAAAAAGACTTCAATACCTTTGGCTGTTACATGACAGTGCACACAGAAAAACATGAGTTCTACTAATCATATATATTGAAGATCATTTTTGGAGAACAAGAACATATATATTGATAGAAAAACTGCATATCTTAACATCTACATAACCAACATGTTTATGAATCACAGTGGAAAGAGGTTACTAATTATAGGAGTGCAAGCAGATATAGATTATGTTATTAGTTTCTCAAGAGAAATGAGTAAAAAGAGTACTTATATCCCCAGCAATGCCAATCCCTAGGAAATTAATTAAGTGTTCTATGCCTAACATTATAGCTTCATTTCATACTTAGCTTGACATTCTTAAATGATTGAAAATGGTCTTGTAATTAATGTTTAATTAACTTATGGTAGAACTTTGTTAGGTGTGAGTAGTACTCCATGATCACATATTAAAAGAGAATTAACTTCTGACAATGAGAACTGAGAAGCAAGTTTCAAATATACTACTGACTGTCAGTCAACAATAGACTGTATATGTCAGGTTTTGCTTCTTAGAAACCTGCAAGCCGCAAAAGGAGAATTTTATAGCTTGCACAAAAGATGAGGAGTAGCAATAGTATTTGTTAAGTCTAAACTATGTGTGTATCTCTATTTCTAAAAATGAGGTACACTTACTTATGCATGGGGTGCTAATATATTAAATAATAGTGGTTATTACATAGATGAATCCAAGATTTATGGTCATTAGGTTTCTAAATATGTGTGTGTATATATAGACACACGCCTTATTTAATTAGTTTTGCATGTTCGCATTGAAAAAAGAGAGTTCAGTTGAATTCACAAAACTCTCTACATTCACCTCTCAATGTTGAAGCTTGCAGTTGTGTCTTATTCCAACACTTTTGCCACTGTTATGTGGTGTGTCTGTGTGGGGGTGGGGTAACTCGACCTCTATCCAGTGGCAAAGCCACATGCTGGTAAGGATACAACTGAGCATCTTTCGTCGAAAAATTATACTGTGTACGTAGATAAAATAATACGTTTTAGAGGTATATAACACATATTGAACACCCTTTGTCGTAAAAAAATTTCACCTTTTTTAAATTTGAGCATCCTTAAAGAAATTTCTAGCTTCGCCACTGCTTCTATCCACGTACTGAAATTTGGAAAAAGTAATATATACATGAATGAGGGGGACATGATGAGGCCTAATTAGGCCTCCTAATATTTTGTGAATGGATTTTTGTTCTTTACATGTATGATATTAAAGTAAGACAGGATGTGTTTTGTGTATCTGACATTAGAATCTGAAGGTAGGGCATTGCATTTCTTTATTCTAAGTAAGCTTCAATACTGTTTATTAAAATTATCAAAAGTAGAGGATGTGTTGCAGATGTTATACATACATAACCAGAAAGTCTGCTAACTTTGTATGCTTTTTTTAAGACAATGTTGTAACCATGTCCTTGGTCTCTTATCCAATTCATAATATTGCTTTAAGCAAAGTGGTAAGCTCAAAATTAGAGTCACGTGATTGGGTTTGAAGCATATAAATTTCATTTTCTTCATGTATGCAATTGATCTTGAGAAAGCATGTAATTTACCAAACCAGATGAAAATCAGGTAAAGTATGTTGAATGGAGAGTTTGTTTATGAGATGCCAGTAGTTGGGTAAGAAGTTTAGAATCCTTAGTTACTATTTGTACTTAAGTTATAGTGTATGGTTAACCTTCTTATTATCATGTTAGAAGGGATAAACCCAATTTCTCTTGGAGAAATTCTTATTTTAGCCTATTAAATGTCTTAGTTTCTTAATTACAGTTAAAATGCAAAGTTATCCGGCTCAAGATTTCATTTCTAACCCCAATTTCTCTTGGAGAAACCTATCTTTTAGGGTTTTATGGATAACCTAATTCTATTGTGTATTTATGCTGAGAGCAACCTCTTGAAGTTTGCCCTCAAGAAATAACAACACATTGTATACTTCTCTCTTTCATCCTTTACTTGTACAAGATATTACTATAGTTGCATCAAGCAAGGGGTCAGTATTTTTCATCAAAAAAGTTCAACATATAATATATATAAATTGATGTTGTATGTACATTATAATTTTTCGGGAAAGGAGATTCGGACGTGCCTCTTCCGTCCCCTCTAAGTCTCCCATGCTTATAACTTTCATCTTTTAAGCTAGGCCTATATTGATTGCAAGTTACAACACTCCTTAAAAGTAATTATACTAGAGGGGTGATAACATAAAAAGAAAAGTATATACTCCTTCCAGTTTCATATTAAATGAGATACTTTCGTTTTTAGTCTATTCCAAAATAAATGATATATTTTTAAATTTGGAAATAATGCAACTTTAAACTCTTTCATTTTATCCATTTATCCTTAATGAGAAGCTTTTATAGCCACATAAATGTCATGGCCCCATAAAGTTTTTACCCCTTAAGCTTTTAAGACCACAAGTTTCAAAAGTTTTTTTTTTAAAATTTCGTGCCGAGTCAAACTACCTCATTTAATATGAAATGGAAGGAGTATATACAATGGTACTTACCTATTGAATTAAAATCTTTAACCCATTTACAAATGAAATAGAATTTCTTTTTTCTTTTTATCAACAGCCGATGTTTATCCATGCTTGCACCCATTCGAATTATAATCTAAAATCCATATACAAATAAGTGAAGGATTAAGTAGAAGCAAACAACTAAAACCTTGCTCTCATTCTGCACATCTAACTTTCTTGATTTCCTTACAGAAATAAGTTAGCAATAAATCAAATTAAAGACGTTCATTTGTTGAATATGTCCTCAGTTCTAGTCCTAGAGAGAGTTGGTGGTTTGGTGTCCTAGAGTAGAGACAGTGTGTTCGAAAAGTGACTCCACTTTCTTGGATCTATAACCAATTTGGCCCAAACAAAACTATTTGTATCACCCCTATTAATTAGTGCAGCCCATTTAAGGTGGATAGGCTTAATTGGGTCAGACTTGTAGGTTCCTAAACACGACACTACAGCTACTACTCCTATTCTAAGTCTTTTGATTTCTTTGCTATTATAGTAAAATCTAAATCCTCCATTCAAGTTATGAGTTTCATGTTGTACTCTACTCTTACAACTTCACTCTTCCATAAATTAAGTGACTTTTAAGTAATAAACACAAAGCTAAATGGTTACTCATGAAATTTACTCCCACTTTGGGCATAAGCATTTGAAAGAAATTCAAAAATAGTTAGATTTACAACTGGTCGTTCAAAAATAGCCTAATTTTAAAAGTAATCAAAATTCAGCCACTTTTTATGTAAAGATAAATCTGAGCGAAAAACTGTTCAAAACCCGAAAAATACTCCAGTATATTATGATGGAGTGCCAGCTTAACTATACTTAAACTCTAGCATATTATACTAGAGTTCCAGAATAAGTATGTTAGAACTCCAATATATATATGAAGTTCCAGCAAGTATAGTGGTCCAGTATAATATACTGAAGACTGGAGCACCAGTGCTCCAAACTCTAGTATATTTTAATGGAGCTAGCAAAGTATATCGGTCCAGTATAATATGCTGGAGTTCATACACAAGTGCATCCAACGCCAGTATATTATGCTGGACCGGTCTCTATTGCAGCAAAGTAGTGACTATTTTTTCTTGACTTGGTAAACGCTGGCTATTTTTGAATGATCAATTCAAAAATTGGCTATGCCGTATTATTTTTACAATAATATACACTAGCTGTTAGGAAAGGATAGCGAAGTTGTTGTAAACGGAAAAGGGCCTAAAATGCCCCTAGACTATTCGTTTTGGTACAATAATGCCCTCCATCCACCTATTGAGCCAAATATGCCCTTTCGTTAATGTTTTTGGCTCACAAATGCCCTTTGAGTTAACGGAGGGACACGTGTCATCGTCCTATTAGCTCATTCTAAATATTTCGTAATTAATTAAAAAGACTCATTATTCATACTCGAAAAATAATTTTCTAAAGCAATTTTTCTAAAACTTTTTTTTACTAAAAACTGAAGAAAAAAAAGGATTTTTTTTCAGTTTTTACAAAAAAATAGATTTTTTTTGCTAAAAAATGAAAAAATCAACCAAAAAAAACCAGTTTTTAGAAATATATTTAAAAAACTGAATTTCTTTAAAAATATTTCTTTTTCCAATTTTCATGAACTTTGTAAAGGGAAAGAGTGTTTGTAAAAAAAAATTTATATTTGGTTGGCATCTACGAAAAATGACTTCTCTTACTTGATTATAAAAGTTATTTCCCTTTACAATATTTTGATTCTTTATTTTATATCATTATTCTTATTACAGTTAGACTATATCAGTACAAAAAATTTTAATACTCAAAAATCTCATACAAACACTCTTTTTTGCTAACTGTATCATCGGTTTAAGAAAATATTTTTCTACAAATTATTTTTTACTCACAAACCAAGTAATAAATTAAAGAACGTTATCATGAACTTTTTTTATTTTTCAAAAAATAATTTATTCTGCGAAAATATTTTCTGAAAAATATGATCTGCCGTACCAAACGCACCAGCACCGGCCTTTGATTTTTAACAATTTCATAATAAGTGTCTCTCTTAATCAATAAAAAAAATCCCAGGTTTAAGAAAAATATTTATTTAAAAAATTGGATTTCTTTAAAAATATTTCTTTTTTCCAGTTTTTTAAAGAAATATTTTTCTAAAAACTTGATTTTTTTTTTTCAGTTTTTAGCAAAAAAACATCTACTTTTTTTTTCCAGTTTTTACAAAAACATTGTTTTAGTAAAAAAAATCTATTTTTTTGTAAAAACTGAAGAAAAAAATTCTTTTTTTTCTTCAGTTATTAGTAAAAAAAAATTTTGTTAGAAAAATTGCTTTAGAAAATTATTTTTCAGGTATGAATAATGTTTCTTTTTAATTAATTAAGAAATATTT
Organism: Nicotiana noctiflora; assembly: GCA_032618575.1. Classification (NCBI taxonomy): domain Eukaryota; kingdom Viridiplantae; phylum Streptophyta; class Magnoliopsida; order Solanales; family Solanaceae; genus Nicotiana; species Nicotiana noctiflora. The sequence continues at coordinate 68,958 of JASVEL010013877.1, forward strand.
AGAATGGGCTAATAGGACGATGACGCATGTTCCTCCGTTAACTCAAGGGGCATTTGTGAGCCAAAAACATTAACGGAAGAGCATATTTGGCCTAATAGGTGGATGAAGGGCATTATTGTACCAAAACGGATAATTCAGGGGCATTTTAGGTCTTTTTCCGTTTTGTAAATATCATTTTTGATAGTGTTATTATTGCGGAAGCGGAAGTATTTTACTTATGAGATATTTCCCACTGTTCCTCAAACTTTTAATTATATGGTATGTAAATTTCTCTAGAGTTAGGCCTTCAGTTTTCTTTCCTTTTTTGGCGAGAATAGCCACAGTTGTCTAGAAAAAAGTAAAATCCAAACAAACCAAAGTGATATATTGATCAAAAAGGCAAAAAGGATATGAGTCCCAATGTTTACTCTCACAAGAAATAAAGTGATATATTGACCAAAAAGCCAAAAGGGATATGAGTCCTAATATTTACTTTGATCTCTTGAAGACAGAGAACGCAAGACTAACCAGCCACAACCTTTTTTCTCTTCCAAGCTCTTAATATTAATTTAAATTTATAAAGAAATTTGTCTCAGCTTGATTACACTTTCATGAAGTACTGCATTTCTTTATTTGTTTGTTGGTCTTCTTTTTCTTGGTCATTGTACTTAAAACTTTTGGAAACAACTTTTTCTTCTTGAACTTGAAGTATCATCAACTAAAGCCCCCACTCAAACATGTACTTAATTGACTAATACTATATATCATGAAGGAATAATTACTTTTTCTAAATGCAATTAATGGAGTCTACTGTGAGAATGAACACATAAGTAGTCATGTCATGATCAACGACATTAATAACTTTATGTTTTGGGAACCCTTTTATCTTCTTTTAATTTTTTAACGCCGAAACAAAGTTTGAAAGTTGTTACGTGCAGCTTGACTAAATTGGCTCTATTATTTTCTATATACTTTTGGTCATGGGCTCGAAGTATACCTGATATGATGGATTTTGATTAATTAAAAAACTCTTTGCTTGTTCTTTCTGTTTTGTCTTGGAAAAGTTGGTCATTACTAGATCCATCACACTCCTTCAATTATCATATATCATAGTTTTTTCTTTTCTATAATTATCTTTTTCTTTATTCATACATGGTAGACATCACTTTCATTATAAATTGTAAGAACTCTGAACCTTATTTTGTCCACTTACTAACATGTTAAAGAAAAAACCTTGACATGCTCAAAAAATATTTTGTAGAAAAAGCACAATGCGATGTTTCAACTAAAGGAGTTAAATTATAGAGAATTTGGTTTGATTTAAATTGTTCGAAACATTACTTGGTGATGATGCAGACTTGTTGCACTCAATCAAGGGGACCAGTTGTCTAAGAATTCGAATACAATGGCATATGATCACGGGTATTAATATTAGAATAGTACTTAACGTTAGGTAAACCTACTTAGTTATAACATAAATTCCAGGCAAGTAGGACCTTTAATTTAGTACATACTTTAGCTTCCAACCGTGTGGCCTTTCAGAATAATGATATCTTTCAGTCTTCTAGTACTAGTTCCTTTTCTATCACTCAAACATATGATTTCCAAGCTCAGAAACGGACTTGCCCTAAAGCTTCGTTCATGATTTGAACATTAAAGATTCAAGTTCGAAAATCTACCGCAATTCGTTTTGTTTATTAAGTTAAAAAATTATTCAATGAATTTTTTAACAGATATATAAAATATGACCCAAAATTATTGGTTTTATATGATACTATAACTTGTTGACTACATCCGCCTTTGATTTCAAAGGCATGTGTTGAATAGGGTATACCTTCTTATCTTCATATATTCAACTCCTCGGGCTTGTCTCCTCGAGAGTCTCTCTTCGAGATACCCACTACACATACTCGGCCTTTGTTATAACACGGGCTTCGGCTACCTCTACATCATTCTTGTACTAGGCCAGCATGTCTTGGGCTTTAGAAGCCTCATTCGAAGCCATGTCCAATTTGGATTTTAGCGCCGTATACTCTTGGCCAAGGGAATCATGTTCAACAACGGTTGAGGCAAGCTGTGCCTGGAGCTCCTCATTAAGCCGATACCATTTGTTGGCCTTCTCTCTTATCACTCGGAGCTGCACTTTGGTCGACGCCAGATCCTCTTTGGTGGCATCCCACTCTGATGCTAAGAGTCCACTTTGCCCTAAGCTCATCGACTGAAGCCTTGACCTCATCCATCCCGGAACTAAGTTGGTCGATCAAGGTTATTTTCTTACGGACCTGCAAGGTTGCAGCATTCACATTTGCATTTAAACTCTCAATACCGATATCGATCTTGAGCACTTTTACCTTTTCAACAAGAAGGGCATGGTCCTATTTCGCCTTGAAGCCTCTTTTTGGGGTTTCTCTAGCTCGTCCAGGAGGGCAGGGCGGTCGGCCACTTCCTTGAGGGCTTCATCCTTCTGCTAGCAGACAACTTTATACATCTCTTCGATTACCAAGGAATGGAGATAGCTGGCCACTCCGACTAGAACGGATAGCATGCAAGAATCCACTGGTATAGTGCACATGGCTGTCTTCTTCTGGTCAGGGTCCACGCTAGAGGCAAGAAACTACTTCTCTAGCTTTGGGGTCGAACTTGACCTATCTTACCCCAGTTGCACAACCCTTTTTAGGATCTCCAGGTGGCTCAAATCGGAGTAATCTTCCAGCATGCCGACATCCACACCCTCAAAAAATAAGTTAAGGGCCTCATCCACGGCCTAGGATGCCTCGATCGGTTTTATACAGCTGCCCGACTCTCGTCTAAAAAGGCCTTCGTATGAGGCAGTGACTCCAGAATGTGGATACCATCGATATTTTCTAAGTCGGCCTCTCTCAGAACCGGAAAAACTTTCTGAGAAGCAGTAGCTCCTTGATCTTCTTTGAGCCCCCAAGCTAGAGGGGACTCAGACTTTCGAGCATGACCCCTCCAGGGGCGCAAACTCCAGGCTGACATTATTCAGCTTGTGAGTGGAAAATTCCATCTTTTGTCGTCCTTAGGATAGTTCTTAAACAGGTAAAGAGCTTCAGAATCTGGGACACAGGCACTAGAAGCTTTCTTGGTGCTCTTTCTTGACCCTCGCCATAATCTTTTTCTTCTTCTTAGCCTCGGTAAAAGTGTCCGAGGAGTGGGGAGGCCTTTTTTTCTTCTTTATTTTCTCCTCCTTCGTAACAGCTTCAATAGTAAGCTGTAGTAAAGTGGTGGGTTTTTCAGACAGGGACGAGGCCATGGCCTCGATGATTGCCCAAAGTTTGGCGGTCTTATAAAGTCTGTGTAATGACCCGGTTGGTTATTTCGAGAAATGAAGCCTCATTCCCTATTTTTTGCTCCTTTGTGCTCTACAGATGTTATATGACTTACCGGGTTGGTTGATTCGGTTCCGGAGAGATTTCAGAGTGAATGAGATACTTAGTCTCTTAATTGAAAGCTTAAGTTGGAAAAGTTGACTGGATGTTGACTGAAGTTGAAATGACATCAAATTTGAGTTTTGATGGTTTCGTTAGGTGATTTTGGACTTAGGAGCATGTCCAAATTATGATTTGGAGGTCCATAGTAGAATTAGGATTGAAATGCGAAAGTTAAAATTTTTGAAAGTTTGATCTGGAGTGGATTGGATTTCTGGAAGGTGGAGTAGGTGTCACACCTCTTTTTTACGCACCCGCAAGGATGCAAAGAGTTTTTCCAATTAAAGGACAATCGAGATGGGATTTATTTTTATTATTTCAGAGTCGCCACTTGGGAGATTTATGGTGTCCCAAGTCACCGGTTAAATCCCGAATCGAGGAAAAGAATGACTCTATTTAACAGTCCGCGAACCGGAAATCCGGATAAGGAATTCTATTAACCCGGGAGAAGGTATTAGGCATTCCCGAATTCCGTGGTTCTAGCACGGTCGCTCAACTGTCGTGTTCGGCTTATCTATCTGCTTTTTACAATTATATACTTAGTGCAAGTTAATACCCCTTTACCGCTTTTATTATTGGTTGTGATTCACGAAAGAGAAAGTTGCTTAAAAATATGCTTTCGAATCACGTCACATGAAATGCACCCGGATCCTCAACATATTCTTATTCAACATTTCGGGGTTTGGATTTGGGTCACATGAAATGCACACCCGTATTTAAAAAGGTAAAACTAAAATATGTGCCCGGATCGACTACTTATTTACACTGTTGAGAAAGGCGTGATATTCGTTAAGAAACGACGCATCTCGAAACCTAAGTATTTATATGTACATCTATGACGGCTATGTGATTAGTGTAACTATTTGGGCGAGGCGTACCTTTGATTCAAATCTAAAGCGAACTACATCCCACTGTATCTTACTTAAGAGTTGATTCCAAATTACTTAAAACTTGCTACGAACCGCACCGCATGAAATGCGCCTGTGGTTCCTGACACGCTTTGTTCATTCTTGCCCAAAATTGGGGTCGGGTCACATGAAATGCACCCCCGACTCTTTTTAATCTAATTACGTCATTCCGTTGAGTAACAACTCCCTAGCTAATCTTGCTTTTAACATAAGGTCTATCATTTAACAGGTTTGGAGATTATACACATGAGTAAAGAAGATTGAACAAAGATACAACAGACTAATTCGGGTTTACGTGCATATCTAATGATAGTGTATCTTTGGTCTAGCTACATTTTCCGTAACAAAACTAGCAATACAATTTTAATTGAAGAATAACAGAATGTAATTAAACGTAAGAACTATAAACGACTACATGTTTCAATAGACTTTATGCACAAGCTTCAAACTTCATTCTTTTCGTACCAAGGAACTACAATAACAGAGGTGTGTACCTGGAATGCGGAAGAACAAGGAAGAGTGAGCAATGGCAATGCAGCAACAGCAACAAGAACAGTAACAGGAACAACAACCAAAGACCAATAATAACCACAGTAAACCAACAACATTCAACAGTATACCAAACAGCCACAACAACCAATGCAATCAAATAGACCAATAGCCCCAACAACCAATGACAACCAATGGACCAGCAGTCACTTAGACCAACAACCAGTGACAAACTGGATTGACAGCCACCAAAACCAGCCAGGCAGCACCACTATAGTCACAAAACAACAACCAGCAGCCACCAAATAGACCAAAAGAACAACAAAAGAGTGGCAGTGGACCAACAGTAGCAACACACTAGCACTGAACTGGCAGCAATACTCGAACAATAGAAGAACCAACACTGTGTTGGACCAAGCAGCAACACAGACACAACAACAACACACAAATGACCACCAGTAGCAACCTCAACACAGCAACAGCATACACTCAAGACCAGCAACACCAGCAATTGACACAGACAACCACGAACTAGAGTCTAGCCACAACACAATAACCAACCGACCCAATAATGCTTCAACAGAAACACAGGAGTTACCACAACCCTCAACCACTGAACCAATCACAACAATGGCACAGCACCAACCACACAAGAACAACAAACAACCAAATGGCCAAAAACACTCAGCTATTGAACCAAAGCACACGAGACAGTAGCCAAAAATCAATGAAACAGTGACTTTGTATATGTATATCAAAAATATCTCTGCTCCTATCTTTTCTCTAACTATTACTCTCCAGTGTTCTCTCTAATGTGTGTGTTTTTTTTTGCTCTCCAGGTACTCTCCAAAGATGTCCCCGACTGTATGTATATTTGCTCTCCAAGTATCCTCTCCCAGATGCTCTCAAGTGTCTGTATGTATGCATCAATGTCCATGTATATCCTATAGGTTCAGTTTGATGCTATATTTATAGCTAAAAGTCCCTCCAGAACACCTGGCCCTAATTAACTATTACCCTGCCCACTCCTAACTCTGCCAGACCCATCAAATTCCCTGCAAACCCCACTAACTACTGTCCAAAGGTATGGACTCCAACATTAAACAACAAGGCTGGTGGCAGTGTTCAGTGGGATACCCTGCTGTGCAGGTTCCACTAGCCCCTTTATGGGTGTGTGATTTAAAAATTAATCTGTTAACTACAACCATCTAATTCCCTTTAATCTGAATCAAACAGTAACCAAATCCCACACTTGCATTGCATACGGGCAGGCCAGGGCAAATTATACAAACAAATCGAACTGTTGACGATATTAAACGAACTAGGCATTGAATTCAAACAACAATTAGTAAAGAATAGGAATCGACCACATAAAAGGTCTGTTGAAGGAGGAGAATGAATCAACTGATATGAGAAATTAATTAACAGATAAAAATCGAAACACAAACCAAAACAAGCACATATGTTCACACAATTGAATCGAATTGTCCAGAGAAGGAATGGATACCTCATAAGAAAACTGCCGACCCAGGCTTTGAACCAAAATTTGGAATTATTGAAGCCAAACGGGCTTTAATCGAGATGTTCTTGATTGAGAACACCTAGACTAAAGTCCCTTGGACTTCAATTGTGGCTAAACCGGCTCGAATTGGGTTTCTTCAAAATTAGGGTTCTTGGGCTCGGATTTGGGGCTTTTGCATTTTTGGTTAGATTCGAAGCAAACCAATGTCAATGGGAGTGTGGGGGAGGTGTGAGGAGACCGTGGTGTGAATTTGGGGTGATTTGGCATTGGTTCGAGTTTGACTCGAATCTTCAAATGAAGATTCGAGGAGCTCCGGCATGATTCGAGGTTAGTGGAGGCTGGGTTCGTGATGGGGGAGGTGAGGGGAAGGTTTTGGCATTGGTTTGGTGGTGATTGGCCTACCGGAACCGCCGTGGGGCGATTTCCGGCAGGCGGCGCAATGGTGGCGGACGGCGGAGAGAAACCTGGTCTCTGAGGACCTTTGGGAGATGAAGGGAGAGGGGGGGTCTGGCTTGGGGGGGGGGGCGGGGTATGGAATGAGCTTTATATATGATTTGAGACGTTAAATCCTGATCGTTGGATCAAACTTGATCAACGATCAGGATCTTCTCACTTAAACCAAACGGTGTCGTTTGGTCAAGTCATAGGCTGAATGAATTTGGGGATTTATGGATTAATCTGGGCCGTTGGATTATAAAATCCAACGGTCCAGATCGAGCGTTACACAAGCTGGACGGGTATTTGGGCTGGGTATTGAGGTGATTCATTTGGGCCTGTTTGTTTAGCCTAAGACACGGCCCAATTCAGATCTACATGATGTACTATATGCATATGTGTATATATATATATATATATATATGTGTCTATATACATATATATATATATATACACACATATGTATATATACCAACCTATAACACCGCTGTTTTTTACTACAATTAACGCACACAATTACATATCACCCAAAAATGTAAATCACATGACTTCGATATCAAACACTAAAAATGCAAAACCTAGCATATATTTTTGTATTTTTTAATTTAAATAAATAAACGTGCACACCAAAAGATAAAATAACACGAAATCACAAAAATCATGCCCAACACGAAACTATTTTTTTATTTTTGAATTTTCTGGGAGTACTTCTCAAGTAAGGCAAAAATCACGTGCTCACAGCTGCCCCTCTTTGCGCGTAAACACGCAGAGTTTTCGTGCAAAGATAAATGAGCGGATATAAGCGATTTTTGCCCATTCGAACACTCCGTATGAAGCATTTTGGAAAAGTTTTGACCGAACCTTGCTTCAAAGGTCTCCTACATATCCCTGGCTAAAAGGGAATCAGGTCAATGTAGTTCGGGAAGTTCTGGTAGCTGGGACTACCATGACTGTTGCGATCTCGCTGTTACTGCTGTTGCCGCTGTTACTGCTGTTACCACCGCTTAGCTGATTTCCTTGTTACACCGCGCTAAGCAACAAAAACAAGAAGCTAGACTAAGTTACAGTACTACAAGTTCTTATCTATCCTTTTTAACTTGATCTTGTCGCGCTCCTTGCCATCTTGTCCGACTTGGCGTTCCTTCCGATGCTTCGTCTCTTCTTACGAACTTGGATTCATGCCGAAGATTTCGTTACATTCTACCGCTTTCCTCTACCAAATTAAAACAGATCGCCACTCCATTCTCCGGGCGGGCTCCCCGACTTCAACTACAACTTCAAAATTAAATCGCCACTCCATTCTTCGGGCGGGCTTCCCGACTTCAACTAACTTCAAAATTAAATCGCCACTCCATTCTCCGGGCGGGCTTCCCGACTTCAACTACTACTTCAAAATTAAATCGCCACTCCATTCTTCGGGCGGGCTCCCTGACTTCAACTACTACTTCGAAATAAATCGCCACTCCATTCTTCAAGCGGGCTCCCCGACTTCAATTACAACTTCAAAACTAAATCGCCACTCCATTCTCCAGGCGAGCTCCCCTGACTTCAACTACAACTTCAAAATTAAATCGCCACTCCATTCTCCAGGCGGGCTTCCCGACTTCAACTACTACTTCAAAATTAAATCGCCACTCCATTCTTCAGGCGGGCTCCCTGACTTCGACTACTACTTCAAAATTAAATCGCCACTCCATTCTTCAGGCGGGCTCCCTGACTTCAACTGCTACTTCACTGATTTCCTCCTATCTCGATGACCTTCCTTTGCCCTTTGTACCATATCCTTGTTCCTGCATTACCTCTCGGACCACCTTCTCTTCTGAATTATCCTGTCTTGGAATTGCTTTCCCCCGGTCGTATTACTTTTCTTCTGGCTGCTGGGGATATTTTGGAACTGTTTACTCACCCGCTGAGGGTGATGCTGCTGAAGAAGTATTCTTTGTTTCCTTCACCCCTCATTCTCTTCCTTCTTCCCCTACCTCTTCCGGGACTCACGCTTTTGTTTCCTTGATCAAATTATAGGATGTAATACTGCTGGGGGAATCTCGAAGCCATTTTTCTTTTTCCAATAACTGCTGGAGATGATACCCGGCTCAAAGATCACCCCATCTTGTGTTGCTTTCTACACTTATCCTCTGAGTCTTGCTTTCCAGAAAATTTTCGCAACAGGAGAAAATTTTCTGCCCCAGTGTGATAAACTTCTGGACGGTATGCTTTTCTGCCGTCGGACCTTCTTTTCCTGCTTTAAATCAAAGAAAAATTATTAGTTTCAAAACGCCGCGAGTGGCCGTGCCACTCTTGTTGAGGCCATTCTCTTTCAGCTGCTTGGCCTCTCTCGAACTTTGAGGACGATGTTGACGCTTGCTTGGGAAGATGCATTTTTCCACGAACGACCTCTCATCTTTCCTTTTATTCCACTCTTTGGTTTGGTCCGACTCTTTTTAGCCGGTGATCTGTTGCGTGAAATCATCTTTCGGACATGCCACATGTGTCCATCATACTCCATAATTCTTGCGAACCTTCCACTCGGCCTGTCATCCCAATCTCACTATCGTAACGACTTCTGTCTCATTGCCTTGTTCCATGCCTATTCACTTTCAATATACTGCTTTGGGAGACTTGGTAGTAAGCTTTGAAAAATCAATTTTCGAAAATGAAAGAAAAGAAAAGAATACCGACCGCAAATGACAAAAGAAGAGAAAAACTTTTCTGAACTCAAAAATAGGAAAACTTATCTGAATGTGTGCCTGATCCAATGTTATGCCGCGCCTTTGAGATTAAACTACCCAGTCTATTCATGTCAATCACTTTCTGATACCGCGTCCTGCTAGAGGTAAACGGATGTCCCAACCTTGTCTCATGCGGACATCTTGTAACCATCTCATCCTGCCACCTCACAGTGCCCTTCAAAGGGTTTTCACTAATGAGATTCTCTCATTTCTCTCTATCTCCCGTCGCCTTAGGGTGCCCGTAAAGGTTTTCACCGTAGGACTCTCTCATTCTACTTCTCTCAACTTCCTTCGCCTTAAGGTGCCCGCGAGGGTTTTCACCGTTAAGACTCTCTCATTTATGCTTTCTTTCCTCGCGGCGGGGTATCACCCCTGAGATTCCCTCTAGAGCGTTATCCCCTTTCGGCTTGTGCATCCTGGATTCAATCGAGGGTCGGGATGTCACTCTTGGCTTTCATCCACATGACTTGGCACTTCTCAAATACTGATCGAGAGGTCTTTCTGGTTCTTAATATGGTTTCTGCGCGTGAGGCCGAAGAAAGGGGTTTAGCCTCAACGGTTAGCTTATTACAACTTTCGGAATCCACACTATCTTTCCAACGAAACAATGACTTCTGCCCCAGTTTTGTTGCTTGGGGGATTTTTGATTTTTATTTTATTATGACCGAGCCGTGTGGCGCCTACGTATCCTTCTTGAGGAATCAGGTCGAACGTAGTTCACTTTTTCTTGTATTACTTCTTTGTTTCTTTTCTATTCTGTTACACATCTTCCTTGATGATTCCGAAAGAGGGTATATGAAAGAATAATTAAGGCTCAAATGGGGAAACAAAGGTTAAAGTGTTTGGGTAGTAGAAAAATTGCCTCTGTCATTTCATTCTCCGAAAAATGCCAAATACACACAAACGAAACCAAGCGTTGACAAATGCATTAAAGGATTACACATAATATCTCTTAACTGCATCAGAATTGATAGCCATATCGGTGCATCTTCCCTCGACATCAGTCAGACATAGAGCGCCGTTGGATAATACTCTAGTCACCACAAAAGGTCCCTGCCAATTTGGAGCGAACTTGCCTTTCGCTTCGGCCTGATGGGGTAGAACTCTCTTCAGCACATGCTGTCCCACTTCAAATCTCCCGGGACGTACCTTCTTGTTATATGCTCTCGCCATTCTCTTTTGATACAATTGGCCGTGACATACTGCTGTCAATCTCTTTTCATCGATCAAGCTCAGTTGCTCTAATCGGGTTTTGACCCACTCGTCGTCGTCAATCTCAGCTTCAGCGACGATTCGGAGGGATGGAATCTCAACTTCTGCGGGTATTACCGCTTCAGTCCCGTATACCAACAAGTAAGGAGTTGCACCTACCGAAGTCCGGACGGTAGTGCGATAACCCAACAGCGCAAATGGTAACTTTTCATGCCACTGCCTAGACCCTTCTATCATCTTCCTCAATATCTTCTTTATGTTCTTGTTTGCCGCCTCGACCGCACCGTTTGCTTTTGGGCGATACGGTGTGGAATTTCGGTGTGTAATCTTGAACTGTTGACATACCTCTTTCATCAATCCACTGTTAAGATTTGCACCGTTATCCGTAATGATCATCTTTGGAATTCCAAACCTGCAGATGATGTGGGAGTGTACGAAGTCCACTACCGCCTTCTTGGTCACTGATTTGAATGTTTTGGCCTCCACCCACTTGGTAAAATAATCAATCGTTACCAGAATGAACCTGTGACCATTGGAAGCCGCAGGCTCAATAGGTCCAATAACATCCATACCTCATGCGACAAACGGCCATGGTGCGGACATTGTATGCAATTCGATCGGCGGAGAATGAATCAAATCTCCGTGTATCTGACACTGATGGCATCTTCGCACGAAACTTATACAATCCCGCTCCATAGTGAGCCAATAGTATCCCGCTCGAAGAATCTTCTTTGCCAATACGTATCCGCTCATGTGTGGTCCGCAAACTCCCGAGTGTATATCTGTCATCACTGTTGTGGCTTGACTTGCATCTATACATCTCAACAATCCCAAATCCGGAGTTCTTTTGTACAGCACCCCTCCACTAAGGAAAAATCCGTTCGCCAACCGCCGAATAGCTCGCTTTTGGTCTCCAGTTGCTTGCTCTGGGTATACTCCTAACCCTGAGGTATTCCTTGACATCATGAAACCATGGCTCACCATCCACCTCTTCCTCTATCACATTACAATAAGCATGTTGATTCCGGACATGGATATGTAACGGATCGACACGAACCTTGTCCGGTGATGTAGCATCGACGCTAAAGTAGCTAGAGCGTCGGCAACCTCATTATGCATCCTTGGGATGTGTCTGAATTCTACTGATCGAAAGCGTTTGGTCAAATCATGCAAACACTGACGATATGGGATAAGCTTTAAATCTCTGGTTTCCCATTCTCCCTGAATCTGATGTACCAGAAGGTCCGAGTCCCCCAAGACCAAGACGTCCCGTACATCCATGTCCACCGCTAATCGCAGCCCTAAGATACATGCCTCGTACTCAGCCATATTATTGGTACAGTGAAAACGCAGTTGAGCAGTAACAGGATAATGATGTCCTGTTTCATATATGAGCACAGCCCCTACTCCGACTCCTTTTGCGTTTGCCGCTCCATCGAAGAAGAGCTTCCATCCTGGATCCTTGGTTAGTTCTAACCCCTCAATCTGCAATACTTCCTCATCTGGAAAATACGTCCTCAAAGGTTCGTATTCGTCATCAACGGGATTTTCAGCTAAGTGATCGGCCAGGGCTTGAGCTTTCATAGCCGTCCTTGTCACGTATATGATGTCGAATTCCGTAAGTAATATTTGCCATTTTGCTAACCTCCCCGTAGGCATAGGTTTCTGGAAAATATACTTCAACGGATCCAGACGCGAAATGAGGTAAGTGGTGTAAGAAGACAAGTAGTGTTTCAGCTTTTGGGCTACCCAAGTCAGGGCGCAACATGTCTTTTCTAGATGAGTGTACTTGACCTCGTGGACCGTAAACTTCTTACTGAGGTAGTAAATGGCCCGTTCCTTCCTGCCAGTAAGATCATGCTGCCCCAGTACGCAGCCAAACGAATTCTCCAAGACCGTCAGATAAAGAATCAGGGGTCTACCTGGCTCAGGCGGAACTAATACGGGTGGATTTGACAGATACCCTTTGATCCGGTCAAACGCTTCCTGACATTCTGCCGTCCATTCTATCGCCACGTCTTTTTTCAATAGACGGAATATGGGTTCACAGGTTGCCGTAAGTTGGGCAATAAACCTACCGATGTAATTCAACCTTCCCAACAGACTCATTACCTCTGTTTTATTCTTCGGCGGGGGTAACTCCTGAATGGACTTGATTTTGGATGGGTCCAGCTCAATGCCCCGTCGGCTGACGATGAATCCTAGCAGCTTTCCTGATGGGACCCCGAATGCGCATTTGGCCGGATTGAGCTTGATGTCGTACTTTCGAAGTCTTTGAAAAAACTTCCTGAGGTCGGCAACATGGTCTTCTTGACGCCTAGACTTTATGATCACATCATCCACGTACACCTCAATTTCCTTGTGTATCATATCATGGAATACCGTAGTCATCGCCCTCATATAGGTTGCCCCTGCATTCTTCAAACCAAACGGCATCACTCGGTAGCAATAAGTCCCCCACGGCGTGATAAAAGCCGTCTTTTCTGCGTCCTCTTCATCCATCAAAATCTGATGATATCCCGCATAACAGTCCACAAAGGATCCAATTTCGCGTCCGGCGCAATTATCAATCAGGATATGGATATTGGGAAGTGGGAAATTATCCTTAGGACTTGCCTTGTTGAGGTTGCGATAATCCACGCATACCCTGATCTTTCCGTCTTTCTTTGGCACCGGTACTACGTTAGCCAACCATTCGTGGTATCGAGTGACACGAATGACTTTCGCCTGCAACTGCTTGGTTACCTCCTCCTTAATCTTCACACTCATCTCCGTCTTGAATTTCCGCAGCTTTTGCTTGACGGGAGGATATGCCGGATCGGTGGGTAATCTATGAACCACTAGATCAGTGCTGAGTCCTGGCATGTCGTCGTACGACCATGCGAAGATGTCTTTAAACTCCATGAGTGTTTTGATCAGTTCTTCTCTCACATTGGGTTCAATATGGACACTTATCCGGGTTTCTTTGACGTCATCCGCATTCCCTAGATTAACGGCCTCCAGTATCATTTAAATTCGGTTTGGGCTTTTCCTCGAAGTGACTTAATTCTTCACCGATTTCTTCCACGGCTTCATCATCGCCGTACTCTGACTCACTCTCGTCACTTCTTATTTCATGCGTTATTATTTCCAAACCAGATTGACTTTCTAGATTGGGTTGATTAACCTTTAAGCACGCCATATCATTAAGATCAGTTGAAAGAAGGCTGCTCAGAAAAGTAAAAAGAAGAAAAGATAAACAAAATTAGACACGAAGGAACCAAATTTCATTGATGGGAATTGTACAAAGGGAAAACAAACCGCAAACTTAAATCAAAAATGAACTAAAAACAAAGGGATTTTACTCCTGGGACAAGCCCCCAATACAAAATTTCGAAAGAAAAACAATCCAAGACAAACTACCAAGACTCCTTCCGGACGGGGAGAGGAAGGAGTAGCCTTCCAGTTATTCAGCTTTGCCTTTGGTCCCACAAATTGTATATCGGCATGACCTGGATCCTTCACCATCTTCGAGCATACATACATCCGTGAATAGGTTTTCGAACTTCCCGAAGAACTCTTCGTCTGGCCCGACCGTAGGACCGGGAATCTTTGGCGCCGGATGTCCTCTTGCTCCGGACTCGACAAAAGATTGGGAAAGGCGTGGAACAGTGCTTTGGGAGCACCCATGTTTTCTCGCTTGCTCCTCTTTGCTCGCCGGATGTCCTCTCAGGAGGTTGGCCGGAATCCCAAGCCGAAGGTTCCCAAGTTTTCGACCACCGATACCGGTTGTATAATTCCTTGCAGAGATGCACCTAGCCCTTTACCCGGGTACGAAACCATGTCGCAACATTTCATGCGCCACCATGACATCCGCGGTAATTGTTCTGTCGCCGGGAATACATTCCCCTTCCGGAACTCGGTGGGCGGACACCACATCGCAGACCTGATACACCCACGGCCCGACATCTTCTTCTGTTTCAACAAAGGGAATGATGGTGCCTGATTGTGGATCGTTCTCTCCGTGGACGACGATCTCCTGCTGGTCCCATTCAAACTTGACGAGCTGGTGTAAGCTGGATGGAACTGCTCTTGCGGCATGAATCCATGGTCGCCCTATTAGGAGGTTATATGACACCACCATGTCCAGCACCTGGAATTCCATGGTGAACTCCACTGGCCCAATTGTCAAGACTAGCACTATGTCACCAACCGACGCTTTGCCTCCTCCGTCGAACCCTCGAACACATACCCTGTTCTCGCGTACCCTGCCGATGTCTACTTTTAATTTGCCCAGTGTAGAGAGAGGACAAATGTTAGCACCGGACCCATTATCGACCAAGACTTTGGTAACCACCGCCTCTTCACACTTCACCGTAAGATATAAAGCCCTGTTATGCTCAGTGCCTTCCTCAGGCAACTCATCATCGATGAAGGTGATCCGATTTGCTTCGAAGATCCGATTGGTGATCTTCTCCAAATGGCTCACCGAGATTTTATCCGGTACATGTGCCTCATTCAGGACTTTCATCAATGTTTGCCGATGTTCTTCCGAATGTATCAGCAAGGATAGCAATGATATTTGCGCCGGAGTCTTCTTCAACTGCTCTAAGACAGAGTAGTCATGCAGCTTCATCTTTTTCAAGAATTCTTCTGCTTCTTCATCAGTGACCGGCTTTTTCAATACCGCCGGAGTGGTCTTCCTCAATTCCGCAGGGGCAAAACATCTCCCCGAGCGGGTCAACCCTGGGCTTCACAAACTTCCTCTTTCACCTCCTTTCCTCTGTAGGTCGTTGTAATCCGAGCATAATTCCATGGGACAGCCCGGCTATCGGTTACTGGCAACTGTGTTGCCGGCCGGATGATGAAAGGATCCATTCGAACGCCTGCTACTGTCAAGATGGGCTTGATTGCTGCCCCTGGTACAACTATCTTGGCCGGCTTCACCGGTACTTCGATCACACTTTCCTTTCCTGCTTCCGACTCTCCTGGCATGTCTTTCTTGCAACTGGGCGACTCATCAAAGCTTGGCCCTTTTCTCGTTCCTGCCCCGCTAGACTTAATCATCATTACAGTCTGAGAGGCTTTCTCCTTTCCTTCCTCCGCCCGTACCAACTCGATCATATTGGTCTCATGATGAGCCGGGAGCGGGTTTTGGTTGATGTTGGGCTCTGTTGGAGTCTGGAGCTCAATCCTGCGAGTGTCAATGAGCTCCTGGATGGCCGTCTTCAGCCTCCAACACTTTTCTGTATCATGTCCCGGACATCCCGAGCAGTAGGCACAATTTACTGAATGGTCCAGGTTCTTCGGGAGGGGGTTTGGTAGCTTAGCTTCAACCGGATTTAGCAACCCTACTTGCTTCAACCGGTGGAACGGACTGGTGTAAGACTCTCCTAAGGGAGTGAAAGTCTTTGGCCTCGGCGCCCTGTCGCCCCTGAATGCCTGGTTCGGACGGAAACTCGCGCCCGAGGGGTTTCTGTAAGCTCTCGGGGGTGGATGATTGTTCTGGGGGTTTGGTGCACGCCACGGTGCATGAACGGGAGGTGCAGAATAGGACTGTGCATGGTGGACAGTAAAATGGGGATCAGGTGCGGGATAGTAATGTTGCGGATGGCTATATGGGTTGTGAGAGTAGTTTTGGTGGTGAGGTTGGGGTGGGCTATATTGGGGTGCGGGGCCTCTATTTCTGAACCATGCCCCGGACTCGACGGCCGCAACTTCCTCTCTCCTCTTTTTCCCCAGTACTCCTCCGGTACCACTTTGGATAGCCTGAGTGGTGGCTTTCAGTGCTGAGTAACTCATGATCTTGTTGGCCTTCAAACCCTCCTCGATCATACCCCCCATTTTTATCACCTCGGTGAATGATTTGCCTACGGACGTTACCAGATGTCCGAAGTAGGTGGGCTCTAATGTCTGCAAGAAGTAGTCCACCATCTCGCTTTCTCTCATCGGTGGATCTACCCTGGCCGCCTGTTCCCTCCATCGGAAACCAAATTCCCTGAAGCTTTCAGCAGGCTTCTTCTCTAATTTTAGCAATGATAGGCGGTCGGGGATTATCTCAAGATTGTATTGGAACTGGCCGATAAAAGCTTGAGCCAAATCATCCCACGTAAACCATCTACCGGGATCCTGTCTAGTATACCACTCCAGCGCCGATCCTCCCAGACTCTGGCCGAAGTAGGCTATCAGAAGCTCGTCCCGTCCTCCGGCCCCTCTCATTTTACTGCAAAACCCCCGCAAGTGGGCCACCGGGTCACCATGCCCCTCGTATAGGTCGAATTTAGGCATTTTAAATCCTGCTGGCAACTGGACGTCCGGAAATGGACACAGATCCTTATAGGCGACGCTGACCTGGTTGCCTAAACCGTGCATGTTCCTGAAGGACTGCTCCAGGCTTTTAACTTTTCTGACAACTTCCTCGTGTTCCGAACTTTGGAAGTGCTTTTCCGGTTCTGCCGGATTATCCCAGTGAGGTGTATGTGATTGTGGTTCAGGAGCCCTGAAAGTAGGCTCTGGAGGATAGTAAGAGTTGTCATGGATCCGAACATATGGCTCGCTGGCCGGCCTTTGCAGAGGAGCAGGTGGAGGTGCTACAAAAACAGGGGTGACTGGAGGAGGATTTGGTTTGGCTGGTGGAATGTGGGTGGCATATGGATTTTCCCCCTGAAAGTATGGATAGCTCGGGGCGCTTGTTGAAGGATCGACGGGCGGATGTTCCGGAGCTGAGGCGAGAGTAGGGCGGTTTGGTGAAGACTGTTCCCTGGCCCAGGCCAGGTGCATCTCTGTTATCTGTTGTTTTAACCGGTCTACCTCTTCTTTCATGCTTTGTAGCTCGGATTTTTCTTCCTCAAGACTCTTGCCAGAACTCGACATGCTTACTGTAACTGGTCCTTTGGATCTAGTGCGGTAGTGATGGCTGGCCAGTATATTCTGTCAAACCAACTGCTAAACTTTCCGGAATACGCAACAAACTTGTTAGTTCACCGAGTTTGACAGATATGTTATAGCACGTTGGATGCAATGCACCTAACCAAATAACCCTTTCTACGTGTACTCTTTAACATGCGTCATTCCGGCCCTTTTGCTTTTTCTTTTTCTTTTCTTTTCTTTTTTTTTTTCTTTTTCGACTATCTTTGTAAGCCTTATTGTTATTCAGCCTTTGGATTCTTTTTCTTTCTTTTTAGTGGTGGTCGAATCTTATGTGGATTGCCTACGTATCACGACCCCGCGTGAATCAGACCGAGCGTAGTTCTGGCAACAAGATTGCGGCAAAATTCAGTAACTTTTGTATCAAATAAAACCGTGTAGTTACAAAACACGTCTTACAAAATCAGCAAAACAAGAGAAAAATGCTTGACTTGGGAAAGTAAAGATAGAAACGCCAACTAGCTTGACTCAACATTTCAGAATACATTTTCAATCAAAAATCTAATGCCCTAAAACTCCTGGGGGCCCGCGAGGCATCATTCGGCCTTGCCGCGGGCCTTGGTGTGAGGTCCTTGTGCAGTTCCCTCAACTCTTCCATGATCCGATGAACATAACCCATAATTGAAGCGAAAAGGTCGGCGCGGGGCATTCGTTCACAAGCTAGGCACTTCATGGTGACATAGTGCCCGATTTCTCCAATTCTATCCTTGATCATGTCCCTTTCTCCGAGTAGCCGCTCTATTTGCTGGTTTTTCGCCCCCAATCTTCGAGCATTGTTGGTGAGTTGATCTAGGAGCCTATCCACTTGTCCTTGCAGTCGGGCCATCAAATTGTGGCAGCGGTCGAGGTCTGCTCTGGCATCTTGGGCTTGCTTGAAAACCCGCTCCCTAAGGACAACATTTGCTTCCCTCAGGCTAGTGATGATATCGGTGTAATCTTCTTCCACCCGCTTTAGGTGAAGTGCATGTTGATGTGCCTCCTTTTTCCAGCTAGCACGGATCCTCGTTATTTGGGCTTTTGACTCATCCAATTCTCTTTGGATGTCGGTGACTTGGCTTCTCAAACCCCTTATCAATTTTTCGTCGGCCCGACTCCTCGACTGTCTGTCAGCATCTCTTTTCATTTGCTGGATTTGAGCTCTCAAGAAGTCATTTTCTTGTGCCAACTTCTTTTTGTCTCCTTCGTCGGTGGCAGCTTGCATGTTCTTCTCGAACTGAAGGTCCCGGACCTGCTGTTCTATCCTACCAATCTTCGTCCTGTACCCCTCCTCCTTTGCTAACCAATCCCATTGTTCCCGTGAATCTTCCGTGAATTGTTGGACATGGGCTCTTTTAGAACATTTTCGACGAATCTGAAATCTTTTCCCGAACCACACGTTGTACTTTGGATCCACCTCTCCCTTGGCTAGTTCCCGGACCATGGTTTTAGGCTCAAGGAACCGACACTCGTGCCACAGCCTTCTAATCTTCTCTTCGGGGAATGCAACTCCCGGGCTCAACTCAATGGCGTACTTCCTCAGGTCTTGATCGGTAGGAATAACCTGAAACCTTCCTAGTTGACGTAATACACGGTGAGGGACATATGGTTGGACACTGCGGATCCCCATCAGAAGGATATAACACTCCTCGGCTGCCATATATATTACTTCAGTATCGGGTAACCACCCGAATGCCCATTCAATCTGATCGGCTTCTATTGAGCTCAGCCGTGCAAGCCATGCCTCGACGCCTTCAGGGAATACAGCACCCATCATCCGTTCTTCGAAACCCCTGATACAGTTTTTTCCGGTCAACCCATGGTTCATGTATGGTGTTCGGTGATGGAGGTGTTCTTGCATCCATAGTTGAAGTAACAGATTGCAACCTTGGAAGAAATTGCCCCCTTCTCGGCATACAAGTCAAGGCTCGATAGATTTCGGACAAAACCAAAGGGACCACCGTGCTGGTAGCCTTTTTGATTGCAACATCGGCTATTCCTACCAGACTTATCTCTATTTTCTTATCTTCACGCGGACAAATCACAACCCCCAAGAATGTCGTTAGGAATGCTAGAATTCGTCTGGCCTCCCACTTGGTTCTATTCCCTGCGTGAGTCAGCCCAAGGTTTGACTCTTCAAAACCCCGAGGAGTGCCGTACCGTTGATATAAGAATTGAAGATCGCAATACCCTTTCAACAGATCATCATTTTTCACCTTTCGACTAATGCTCAGTAAATCCAGAAACCCATGTGGAGATACCGGTCTTGGTGAGAGCAGGTATTGCCCTCTTAATTTCCCATTAAGTCCCGCATAGCCCGCAATTTCCTCTAATGTGGGCGTCAATTCAAAGTCAACAAAACGGAACACATTGCGGGTCGGATCCCAGAAAGATACCAGTGCCTTGATGATGTCCTCCCTTGGCTCGATATTCAACAGATCAACCAAACCTCCCAAAATTCTCCCTACGACCTTTTTGCTACTGTCTTCCAAATTGTTCCACCATATACGGAGCTGTTGAGGGACCTCACTAAAGATCGAAAATGATTTATTCTGATTCGTGCTCATCCTGCACATTTATTAAGGTGATTTAAATAAGAAAACAACTTTGTTTTGCTAAAAAATAAAAAAAAATCAGTTTTCAATCACGGCCTTTCAACGTCTCGGGGACGAAGGCTTTTAAGGCTGTGGGGTAAATTGATCGAAATCAAAATTGACCCAAAGGTGGCCGTTTACACGAAATTAGCCTTCCGGCGTCCCTTTCGGGAACATTCGGCTATTTTTAAAAACAGCGTCACCGACTTATTTAGTACAAAAGTTAGTTTTGATTTTTCGGCCATTTTTTCAAAAGGTGAAGTTGGACCTGATGGAGGTTGCCTACGTATCTCACATCCAATGAGAATCAAACCCACGTAGTTCGGTTTTGACGAAACAAACGGCATTATTTATTTATTCACTTTACTAAAGGAAAACAAATAAGCTATTTCTATTTTAAGAGTAAAACACACACACATTTTTTTTTTTTTTTTTTTTTTTTTTTTTTTTTTTTTTTTTTTTTTTTTTTTTTTTTTTTTTTTTAAATGCGTAAGACAGACAGGATAGTCTGTTCATTTCAGGTCACCTGTCCTAGACGGACCCAACCCCTGTGTTGAGTCCCCTAAGCCAAAATGTGACATGATGCAAATAAACGTTTCCTACTAGGGATCCGGCATGAAGCTTTGTTATTCTAGGTTTAAAAACCTGGGTTTATCCGTTCTAGACTTGGCTTACCCGAGCGGACAGCTCGAGCCGAGGAGGAGGCAGCAACCCGGGAATACAGAAGCTTCACCGGTTTTGCAACTTATCCAAACCTCGTTCTAAAATGGGAATTAGACACTATACGGAAAAGAAGTCACACGAAGTGCACCCTTCTTCATGATTTAGAAGACTCAGAGAGGAGATTGGTTCCGGCACAATTTATATGTACAGTTCACACAATATCAAAGCAGTAAAAACAACATTTGCACATTGATGCCAACATGTAAAAAAATCAGATAATAAAATATGCCAAACACAACAGTTATTCCGAGCTCGAATTCTAAAAACAAGTCCCCAGCAGAGTCGCCAGAGCTGTCACACCTCTTTTTTACGCACCCGCAAGGATGCAAAGAGTTTTTCCAATTAAAGGACAATCGAGATGGGATTTATTTTAATTATTTCAGAGTCGCCACTTGGGAGATTTATGGTGTCCCAAGTCACCGGTTAAATCCCGAATCGAGGAAAAGAATGACTCTATTTAACGGTCCGCGAACCAGAAATCCGGATAAGGAATTCTATTAACCCGGGAGAAGGTATTAGGCATTCCCGAATTCCGTGGTTCTAGCACGGTCGCTCAACTGTCGTGTTCGGCTTATCTATCTGCTTTTTACAATTATATACTTAGTGCAAGTTAATACCCCTTTACCGCTTTTATTATTGGTTGTGATTCACGAAAGAGAAAGTTGCTTAAAAATATGCTTTCGAATCACGTCACATGAAATGCACCCGGATCCTCAACATATTCTTATTCAACATTTCGGGGTTTGGATTTGGGTCACATGAAATGCACACCCGTATTTAAAAAGGTAAAACTAAAATATGTGCCCGGATCGACTACTTATTTACACTGTTGAGAAAGGCGTGATATTCGTTAAGAAACGACGCATCTCGAAACCTAAGTATTTATATGTACATCTATGACGGCTATGTGATTAGTGTAACTATTTGGGCGAGGCGTACCTTTGATTCAAATCTAAAGCGAACTACATCCCACTGTATCTTACTTAAGAGTTGATTCCAAATTACTTAAAACTTGCTACGAACCGCACCGCATGAAATGCGCCTGTGGTTCCTGACACGCTTTGTTCATTCTTGCCCAAAATTGGGGTCGGGTCACATGAAATGCACCCCCGACTCTTTTTAATCTAATTACGTCATTCCGTTGAGTAACAACTCCCTAGCTAATCTTGCTTTTAACATAAGGTCTATCATTTAACAGGTTTGGAGATTATACACACGAGTAAAGAAGATTGAACAAAGATACAACAGACTAATTCGGGTTTACGTGCATATCTAATGATAGTGTATCTTTGGTCTAGCTACATTTTCCGTAACAAAACTAGCAATACAATTTTAATTGAAGAATAACAGAATGTAATTAAACGTAAGAACTATAAACGACTACATGTTTCAATAGACTTTATGCACAAGCTTCAAACTTCATTCTTTTCGTACCAAGGAACTACAATAACAGAGGTGTGTACCTGGAATGCGGAAGAACAAGGAAGAGTGAGCAATGGCAATGCAGCAACAGCAACAAGAACAGTAATAGGAACAACAACCAAAGACCAATAATAACCACAGTAAACCAACAGCATTCAACGGTATACCAAACATCCACAACAACCAATGCAATCAAATAGACCAATAGCCCCAACAACCAGTGACAACCAATGGACCAGCAGTCACTTAGACCAACAACCAGTGACAAACTGGATTGACAGCCACCAAAACCAGCCAGGCAGCACCACTATAGTCACAAAACAACAACCAGCAGCCACCAAATAGACCAAAAGAACAACAAAAGAGTGGCAGTGGACCAACAGTAGCAACACACTAGCAATGAACTGGCAGCAATACTCAAACAATAGAAGAACCAGCACTGTGTTGGACCAAGCAGCAACACAGACACAACAACAACACACAAATGACCACCAGTAGCAACCTCAACACAGCAACAGCATACACTCAAGACCAGCAACACCAGCAATTGACACAGACAACCACGAACTAGAGTCTAGCCACAACACAATAACCAACCGACCCAATAATGCTTCAACAGAAACACAGGAGTTACCACAGCCCTCAACCACTGAACCAATCACAACAATGGCACAGCACCAACCACACAAGAACAACAAACAACCAAATGGCCAAAAACACTCAGCTATTGAACCAAAGCACACGAGACAGTAGCCAAAAATCAATGAAACAGTGACTTTGTATGTGTATATCAAAAATATCTCCGCTCCTATCTTTTCTCTAACTATTACTCTCCAGTGTTCTCTCTAATGTGTGTGTTTTTTTTGCTCTCCAGGTACTCTCCAAAAATGTCCCCGACTGTATGTATATTTGCTCTCCAAGTATCCTCTCCCAGATGCTCTCAAGTGTCTGTATGTATGCATCAATGTCCATGTATATCCTATAGGTTCAGTTTGATGCTATATTTATAGCTAAAAGTCCCTCCAGAACACCTGGCCCTAATTAACTATTACCCTGCCCACTCCTAACTCTGCCAGACCCATCAAATTCCCTGCAAACCCCACTAACTACTGTCCAAAGGTATGGACTCCAACATTAAACAACAAGGCTGGTGGCAGTGTTCAGTGGGATACCCTGCTGTGCAGGTTCCACTAGCCCCTTTGTGGGTGTGTGATTTAAAAATTAATCTGTTAACTACAACCATCTAATTCCCTTTAATCTGAATCAAACAGTAACCAAATCCCACACTTGCATTGCATACGGGCAGGCCAGGGCAAATTATACAAACAAATCGAACTGTTGACGATATTAAACGAACTAGGCATTGAATTCAAACAACAATTAGTAAAGAATAGGAATCGACCACATAAAAGGTCTGTTGAAGGAGGAGAATGAATCAACTGATATGAGAAATTAATTAACAGATAAAAATCGAAACACAAACCAAAACAAGCACATATGTTCACACAATTGAATCGAATTGTCCAGAGAAGGAATGGATACCTCATAAGAAAACTGCCGACCCAGGCTTTGAACCAAAATTTGGAATTATTGAAGCCAAACGGGCTTTAATCGAGATGTTCTCGATTGAGAACACCTAGACTAAAGTCCCTTGGACTTCAATTGTGGCTAAACCGGCTCGAATTGGGTTTCTTCAAAATTAGGGTTCTTGGGCTCGGATTTGGGGCTTTTGCATTTTTGGTTAGATTCGAAGCAAACCAATGTCAATGGGAGTGTGGGGGAGGTGTGAGGAGACCGTGGTGTGAATTTGGGGTGATTTGGCATTGGTTCGAGTTTGACTCGAATCTTCAAATGAAGATTCGAGGAGCTCCGGCATGATTCGAGGTTAGTGGAGGCCTGGGTTCATGATGGGGGAGGTGAGGGGAAGGTTTTGGCATTGGTTTGGTGGTGATTGGCCTACCGGAACCGCCGTGGGGCGATTTCCGGCAGGCGGCGCAATGGTGGCGGACGGCGGCGTTACGCCTGGTCTCTGAGGACCTTTGGGAGACGAAGGGAGAGGGGGGGTCTGGCTTGTGGGGGGGGGCGGGGTATGGAATGAGCTTTATATATGATTTGAGACGTTAAATCCTGATCGTTGGATCAAACTTGATCAACGATCAGGATCTTCTCACTTAAACCAAACGGTGTCGTTTGGTCAAGTCATAGGCTGAATGAATTTGGGGATTTATGGATTAATCTGGGCCGTTGGATTATAAAATCCAACGGTCCAGATCGAGCGTTACACAAGCTGGACGGGTATTTGGGCTGGGTATTGAGGTGATTCATTTGGGCCTGTTTGTTTAGCCTAAGACACGGCCCAATTCAGATCTACATGATGTACTATATGCATATGTGTATATATATATATATATATATGTGTATATATACATATATATATATATATATACACACATATGTATATATACCAACCTATAACACCGCTGTTTTTTACTACAATTAACGCACACAATTACATATCACCCAAAAATGTAAATCACATGACTTCGATATCAAACACTAAAAATGCAAAACCTAGCATATATTTTTGTATTTTTTAATTTAAATAAATAAACGTGCACACCAAAAGATAAAATAACACGAAATCACAAAAATCATGCCCAACACGAAACTATTTTTTTATTTTTGAATTTTCTGGGAGTACTTCTCAAGTAAGGCAAAAATCACGTGCTCACAGTAGGTTCGTGGGTCATTTGTGGATTATGGGCAAAATTTACGGTCAATCAGATGTGATTTGATAGGTTTTGACATCGTTTGTAGAATTTGGAAACTTGAAAGTTCATTAGGCTTGAAACCGTAATCAATTCATGGTTTTTATGTTGTTTGAGGTGGTTTGAGGATTCGACTAAGTTCGTATGATGTTTTCGGTCATGTTGATATGTTTGGTTGAGGTCCCGGGGGGCTTGAGTTGATTTTGAATGATTAACGGATCTAGTTTTGAAGTTGATAAATTGCTGAAGACAATCCACTACTGGTGTAACCGCACCTACGGAGTGGGCACACCTGGAGCGAGCCTGTAGAAGTGGGAAAGAAGCCGCAAAAGCGGCCAATGATGAGATGAGCTGGGGTCGCATGTGCAGAGATTCTCCCGTACCCGTGAGGCCGCAGATGCAGTGAATAGGGCGTAGAAGCGAAGCATAAAGGAACAGAGGGGTGTAGGCTATTTCGGCAGGAGCGGATCGTAGGCCACGGAAGCGCCTCCATATGTGCGAGACGTAGAGCACAGGTGCAATCCCAGGTGGGTTAAGCGACTTTCGCAGGTGTGGAGATTTCACCACGGAAGCGGATTTCTAGACCGCATGTGCGGTTTAACTGGTCAAAAAATATAAATGCTAGGGTTCGCGATTTTGGCCTCATTTAAACATTTTGGACTCGGAATTGGGCAATTTTTTAGAAAGATTTTGAAGGAATTTTTGCGATAAGCGTGGTTAAGTTTCTTTTTCTCACCTAGTTGGTGTGTTTTTTATGTGTAATTAAGGAATTGAGGCTATGGATTTTAGGGGCTGCTTTTGGAGATTTGAATTGTGATTTGGTATCGGATTTTGATAAATTTGGTATGACTAGACTTGTGATGGGATGTGCTTCTGGATTTTGTGACTTTTGTCGGATTTTGAGACATTGTCCTGGGTGCTAACTTTTGGCCAATTTAGAAGCTTGGCTTATAATTTCGTATTTTTCGTGTGGAATTGATTCCTTTAGCCCTTGTTGTATTGTACTACTTGTGGCTAGATTTGGGATATTTGGAGGCCGGCTTGCAAGGCAAAGGCATAGTGGAGTAGAGTTTTGGCTCCGATTGAGGTAAGTTACATTTTTAAATCTGGTTCTGAGTGTATGAAATCCCGAATTTTGTATTATATGACTGGTTTGGAGGTGACGCACATGTGAGGTAACGGACGCGTGGGCGTAAACTATTGGAATTGTTACTTGGTCCCTTCTGTAAAGTTGTAAAGTTGAATAAACTTGTTATTAGCTATATGCCCTCCATATGTTATAGAAATTTGACTGTAAATCATGTTAGAAATCATTTTAGGCTATCTGTTGGTACTATTGGGACCCATAGAGGTCGTGTTACATATTAAAATTTCCTATTAAATTCTATTTCTACTAAGTCTCTATTTTTACTCGTATATCGTATCGCAGTCTCTATTATTCTTGTTGATACATCATATCATTGTTGTTGGGATAATTTTTATGATTTCAAAGAGCCCGAGAGGATGGAGAGATTGATGACTAAGTGAGGTTGAGGGCCTGATTATGAGGATATTTGTGGGATCGGGCTACACGTCGCAGCATATTTCATTAATTTATGCCATGATTGGCTTGATATAGCGCTTGGGCTGAAGGAGGTCCTCTGGAGTCTGTATACACCCCCAGTGAGTGCAGGTACTTACTGAGCGCGAGTACCGAGTGACGAATATTGAGCGACTATGAGGAATGAGTGATTGTGAGGTTGGAATGACTGGAAGGACTAAGTGACTGTTGCTCTAAGAGGCTATTTATGATTTCATTGTTGTTGCACATATTTGTCGTATATAAATATTTTGAAATCTTCTTAAAGATATTTTATTCGGTTTTACTTGTACTTGGCATGTTGATTTGACTTAAATTGCTGGATTTGAAAGCATGTCTACTTTGCTTGTTGAGACTACTAAAATTGAACTATAATTGTTTAGCTCATCACTGTCTTTCAGTTCTTTATTTAGTATTGTTACTTACTGAGTTGGTTGTACTCACGCTACACCCTGCACTTTGTGTGAAGATCCAGGAGTTTTTGGACGTAGCGGGTGTTGATATTTTGCATAGCTGACTATTGGAGATTTTGAGGTAGTTGTCAGGCATTTGCAGTCCTTGTTTCACCTTCCTTATCTTTTCTTTAAATGTATTTCGTTCCAGACTTTTATAGACATTTCACTTCTAGACTGGTGACGTATAGATGCTCATGGGCTCAGTGACACCCTGATTTGGGAGCTATTTTCTACACCTATGTTTTGGGTTTTATCTCCATTTATGAATTCTTTACTTATATAAAACTACTTGGTTCATTTGTTGTTAGTTGTGGGAATATTTTGGAGATCTCGGCTTCCCTATTACTATGATAGGCTCCATTACGGTAGGTTAGGATCTGAGTCGTGATAACTTGGGAAAAATGCTTAGTCATAATAATGATAAAATAAAAATGACCCAAAGGGAAACTCAAGCAAAAGAAGAGGGGCATTCACATTGGGAACGAGCCTCCCACTTTCCTTTGGAAAGCTTGCACCACTCACGCTCGGAATAGGTGAGTTTTGCATATTCCCTCGACCCATTCCCTAAAACGAGGGACCGCATTAGGGACTCGGGTGACAGATGCATGTCAAAAGAGGCGAACAATAAGAAAGATGAATAGATTTAAACAAGTACTTTGACAACCTAAGGGGAAGCAAACTAACGTTTAGAGTTCCACTTCTCGGGGAAAGGTAGGAAATCAAAGGGAATGAGGTCTTTGGTCTTTATCTGAACAAACCTCCCTTGTCAGCCTTGGTCCATGTCCTCGTCTATGCAGGAGAAGGGAGCTTTCTTTGCCCGACAAGCAAGCTTGATTAACCCCTTTGGAAGATTCGGGGGATGTAAACTCGGAGCAGATGGTCAATCGTGAAACGAAGCTCCTCCGTAATGTTAGAGAAGTGACGGAGAAGGGTCATGGTCCTCCAAAAGGACGGGTGAATCTGCCTCAGGTCGATTTTGCAACTTTTACAAAATTTGAAGATCACCGTATCCACCGGACCGAACGCGAAAGGATATGTATAAATGCATAAGTATCCTTCCACATGCATCGGGATATCCTCATTGGGATTGGGAATGACTATGTCTTTGCCTTCCCATTTCTAGTCCTTTCGGACCACTTGGAGTGTCTCTTTGGAGAAAACATACCTCCATGCTTCTTCTCCCCAGTCTCCTTGTATGGAGGCTTTTTCGACCTAGATTTCATTATCTATGGAGCAGCCTCCGGAGACGAATTCTGTAAAAGGAGGTCCTAAGTCTACTACCGAAAGTGTTGCCTTGGTGCTTGCGATCGATATAGAAGTTGAAGGTGTTGTATTTTGAGGTACCTCACTCAAAGTCATAGCCATCTCAGTATTGAAATATAAAGGTCTGAAGGTTGGTATGAAGATTTGAAGATTCAGTATGAAGGTTTGAAGGTAAAATGTGAAGGTTTGAAGATAAGAAGGTAAAATGTGAAGGTTTGAAGATAAGAAATGAAGATATGAAGATCTGAAGAACAACTTATAAAGATTTGAAGGATTGATGAGCAGATAGAAAATTCGAGGGTCATTCAAAAAGGTTCGAAGTCAAAAAGTAAAAGGTAAAAAAAAAAAGGAAACCGGAGCTTTTATAGGGAAGGAATAATGAATGCAAGTTAAAACTTGGTTTTCGGAGTTCGAAAGAGAATGGGAAGAAGCGGGGTAGCGAAATTGGTCAACTCATCAGTCACATTCGATAGAGCGATATGATTGATGGGACGTTTCAGTTCATCAACTTGCTTATTGTGTACGAAAGAAGGAACCGGATCAATTAGTCACTTCTCATCGCTCCTATAAATCTACTCTCCGAGAAGTGAGGGGACTATCTGTGTACGAGTAAAATAGGGGATAGAGTTACCCCCGATTTCCCAATGAAGAAATGAGGGACAACGTGCTTCAACGCTGGCTCGGGTAAGGTCGAGGGCGCCTACAGATCGGAGCCAGGGGGCCGAATGATATGTCGGGAATCAGGCATCGCCAAAATTAGAAATAATCAAGCTCGAGCGATACAAATTATCGAGGTTAAAGCAAAGACAATTAAAGAGGAAGAACGAGGAGCCGAAATATCCCCCATCAACCAGATATTATGGTACGGATCACGCACGAGATTAACTGTGGATTGTGTTTTACTGGGGGATAAAGCAAGAAAATAATATTTACCTTATTTAGACTTAAGGTTAAAACTCTCCTACTATATAAAGGCAAGCGTTTTCATTTTTTGATCAAAGCAATAAAGTTTACTTTTGTCTTTTAGCGATTGTTCAAGTATTCTTCAACTATCTTATCCTTCAACTAAAATTGAGCGCTCTCTCGAGGGCTTGATTGGAACCAGTTTCTGACATTCGAACCTAATGCCACGCTTAGTTATTTCATCACATTTGGTTTGATTGTTTTTACTTTCTTTAATTTGATCATTTGTTGTTTCTTTGATCATTCGTATTAAATTAAATCACGTCACCTTTAAACCGCTTACAAACTTAATTGTTGCTCCCTCCAGTCCACAATAAGTGACCAATTTACTTTTAGCACGCCCATTAAAAAAATATCAAATTATGTACAAAAATACCTAGTATGACCTTAATTAATATTTAATGTGAGGAGTAAGAAAATTTTTTAGGGATACGTACATAAGGATAATTTTGTAAAAATAATTTGAGTTCTTTCTTAATTATATAAATGGACATTTATTTTGGACCAAAACTAAAAAATAAATTGGTCATTTATTATAGACCGAAGTAAATACTCATTTTAAGGTACCTTATTTATATATGTATATGTATAAATAATTTTAATCTTATGTATAAAACGAAATTTTTCGACAAACAACTCGAATAGACTCTTTGCGCCCCGATATGTCACCGTGGGTTGGGAGGACCCAAATCTTTTTCAAGGGCACCTTAATATGGTAGCATCAATTTCCACAAAATTTGTCTTAATTAATTGTCCTTACAAACACTGCGTTGACCTTGTTATAACATAATCCAAACACTTAAAAGAGACAAGTAAGGCTTGCTAAAAGTCTACCATAATTCCAAATCCTCAAGTCAAACCTTTCTAACAAATTTGTAGGTTGATAGACTTAGCTTATAGAAGAGGCTTGGTCTATTGAAAACATTTATTACACAATTTAAGAAGCTAGCCTAGAATTCTTGGATTACATTCATTAGATTCAAGATCTTCGAGTAACGAAAATGGAAAGTACTTTTATCCTTCTCGATGCAAAGGCCAGTAAAAGTCATAAATGTGGATATCATAATCAGTACAGCCCAAATTCCGAAACTTCTTCTACAATGTCAAAGGGGTACCTTCTTTATTTATTGTTCAGTCATTAGTTCAATGCTACTTCCTTGTCCCATTTTAATTGTCGCTTTAATTCAAAAAATTTGTCTCAAAATAATTGTTACTTTACGATTTTAACACTAGATTTTTAAAATATTTTTAATTATACTTGTTATTAAAAAAATAGTGGTTCTTTTAATACTGTGAAATTCTCAAAAAGCATTTAACAAATATAATTTAGTAAACTATATCTTATATTTATTATATTTCTTGATGGACTTGGAAAGAGCTAAAGTGGCAGTTAACAATGGCAAGGAGGGAGTACGTTGTACTGTGCCAAATTTGACCCTTTACGTCTTTACGACAAGAGGGTACGACCTCTCTCGTATACCCTTTATAATAGAGGTACAGTTTTGACGTAAGAATGCGACGACGTCACCACGATTAGACGTCCTCACTAAAAGGATGTCGACTTCGTTCTAATATTATTATTATTATTTTAAAGAATGCCCTTTCCTATATAAAGGGGGTCTGCCCATTGTAAAGGCATTAGTGTAATTATCTAATAATACAACTCTCTCATTTTCTCTCTATCTCTTAACTTTGACACACAATTGTTCTTAGAGTTCTTCATTCCGCAATATCTCATATATCATAATCATATCGATCTTGTATCTAGATTTATTATATTTGGTTACGATTTACCTCTTTTTTATCTTTTTGATTGTTTTAAGCTTGTAAAGTAATATTGAACTTTTGAGCCAAACAATTTGGCACCGTCTGTGGGAATTTCGAGAATCAAAATTATAGTATCAATCGAGAGATGAGCCAACCACCTTCCTCTACATCGCACAAAAATCAAAGATTGCTAAAATGACACCAGATCCAAAGCGATAATGGGGGTCACAACCAACCTTCTTGGTCCTCTCAACGATGCCAGCGATGATGCTATCATCAACACAACCCACGGCGTCGCACCGGGTGCAGAGATCTCACCTTCCCCCTTCGAGGATCCAACGATCTTGCATGACAAAGGACCTTCCACATGTGCTGTCAAGGAGGCACCCTCGGTGGTCAAAAAACTACTAAAAGAGTGGCTGACAAGAACCTTAAGTGGCTTGGTCGAGAAACCTCCACAAGGCAACATAAGGTCAGTACCAACGATAAGTATCACCACGGTCATGGGCAAACATGAGGTGAC
Organism: Nicotiana noctiflora; assembly: GCA_032618575.1. Taxonomy (NCBI): domain Eukaryota; kingdom Viridiplantae; phylum Streptophyta; class Magnoliopsida; order Solanales; family Solanaceae; genus Nicotiana; species Nicotiana noctiflora. The sequence goes on from JASVEL010013877.1 coordinate 100,620, forward strand.
ACGAGTAAACAACCATCCCATCGAGGTGTAGACTAGTGATGGCACGCTAACCGCCATCCTCAGGAAGATGGAGGAAATGAAAAACAAAAATAAAGCACTCTGTGACCAGATGAAAGAACATAGGAGAGGGTTGACAAAATTCCCGGAGCCCCTAAGTTGCTACCAAAACGCGACATGGGGAGGTTCGTAGAGCAGCCCTACTCTGAAGAAGCTGCCCCTACTTTATCCCAAAAACCTTCAAGATGCCCCCTGCTTGAGGGTGTACGGCGGAACTACTGATCCCGAGGATCATCTGATCTACTATGTCACGGTCGTAAAAAGGCAACGACCTATCAAAAGAACAAGTACCATTAGTGCTGCAAAAAACGTTTGGCGAGACGTTAACCGGAGGGGCCTTGATGTTATACTCCAAGTTGCCTGCCAAAGCAATATCAACGTTCGAGGAAATGGTAGATAAGTTCATTACCACCCACGCGGGTGCAAAGAAAGAGGAAGCAAGGGTCAACGACATCTTCGCTGTCAGACAAACCGGACGTGAATGACTTAGGGACTTCCTCGCTAGATTCAACAGGGTGAGGATGGGCATGTCAAACGTATCGGAAGAAATGGCAGTCGCCGCCTTCTAGAACGGACTAAGAAAAGACGGCTCAAGGAAAACTAATAAGCTGTTGAGCTGCCTTATAAAATATCCCCCTACGATATGGGAGGAAATCCACAACGCCTGTTGCGCCGAAGTACGGGCGGACGAGGACAACCTCAACGGACCAACCCAACGGATGACAATGATACACTCAGAAATAAGGAAGGACCGACGTTATGAGGGACGTCAAGAACACCTTTTGCGCTCAAACAGAGAACGACATCAGCCTTACACCAGATCCTCCCATCCACCACCCAGACATACGGACACGTTGCAACAAATATCATCCCACTCCGGAACGAAAGAGGTACGCCCCCCTTATTGTCACCACATAACTTTTGCGTGTCTCCTTCAGAAATATTGTACGCACTAGAGAAGCTAGGCATCAAGGTGCAATGGCCACAGAAGATGAAGTCAGATCCTGCCATGAGGAAACCAAATGTCATGTGCGAGTTCCATCAGGAACAGGGACACAGGACCAAAGACTGTATAGGTCTACGACAAGAGGTGGTCAGGATGTTGAACCAAGGATACCTGAAAGTGCTACTCAGCTACAAAGGAAAAATCAACTTCGCACACGGACGAGAGTAATCCCGCGGGCCAACAAAGTTGCCCTCCCAAACATGGACAATAAGAATGATTATTGGTAGTGGTAACGACTCAATGATTAACCACGGTAAGTTTGCTAACACTCACAGGCTGAAGCGGACCCCCTCCCACAAACGGTATGATGACTTTGAAGGCAGTATCACCTTCGATAAGCCTGACACAGAAGATTTGTCTTTCCCTCACTATGATGCTTTGGTTATTACTTTATGCTTTATTGATACAAATGTCAAAAGAGTCATGATCGACGATGGAAGCGACGCTTGTATTATCTACCCGAGAGTCCTTGCACAAATAGGACTTGAGGATAGGGTAGTGCCACGCTGCACAACGTAATCGATTTTAACAATACAGTGGAATGGACATCCCGAGAAATAACACTACCCATCCTCGCGAGAGGAGTCACGCTGGAAACAACTTTCCATGTGATGAACCAGGAAACGGCGTACAACGTCATCATAGGGCACCCATGGATACATGCCATGCGAGATGTCCCTTCAAGCCTTTATCAGGTGGTCAAGTTCCCTACCCAATGGGAGATATTCAGCATCAAAGGAGAGTCGCACACCACTCAAGAATGCTACAAAATAACCCAAGACTGCACCCACACCCAACAACTAAGGGGGGCAAGCGCAGAGGCATAGCAATTAGCCGTGTCGGGGACTAAAACCAACCCGACAGTAGACGCCATCAGATATCCGACGTCGTGGAAGCATGTAAAGCGACAATTTAAGATCTCGATCCAGTCCAATTAGATGATGCCAACCCAGCAAGGAAAGCCTATATCGGCCACGGTCTCACCAACCCAAGTAAGTACCATGAATTCCTAACTAACCATGTATACCTATTTTCTTTTTCCCATTCAGATATGCGAGGGATTTCGCAAGATATCTCCACTCACAAGCTGAACGTCGACCCACTACACCGACCAATACGGCAAATGAGAAGGAAATTTAATACCGCAATCAACGAAGCGGTCGGCGAGGAAGTAGACAAACTACTCACTAACGGCTCCATCAGGAAATCAAAGTACCCTCAATGGATCGCCAACGTTGTCATGGTTAAGAAGAAAGATGGGAAGTGGAGGATGTGCATAGATTTCACCGACCTGAATAAGGCATGCCCAAAGGATTCATTCCCGCATCCCCATGTCAACCAATTAATCGACGCTAAAACAAGAGACGAACTTTTGAGTTTCTTTAATGCCTACTCCGACTACAATCAGATCATGATGGCCGAGAAAGATCAGGAGAAGACGACCTTCATCACCCACCAACGAACCTATTGCTACAAAGTGATGCCCTTCAGGCTAAAAAAATGCATGGGCTACATACCAGAGGTTGGTCACCAAAATGTTCAAGGGGCATCTCGGTAAGACCATGGAGGTCTACACGACGATATGCTGGTAAAGTCGACGAGAAAAAAGGCTCACATCAACCACCCAAAAGAAGCTTTCAAAATACTGAGGAAGTACGGGATAAAATTGAATCCCGAGAAATGCGCTTTTGGCATGGCCTCAGGAAAATTCCTAGGGTTCCTCGTATCCCAATGATGTATCGAAGTAAACCTAAACCAAATCAAGGCAATTGATGCGATATCAGAGGTACTGAACAGCAAAAAGTAGGTGCAAAAGCTAACTGGGCGAATAGCCGCCCTATCCAGATTCATCTCGCGATCCTCCGATAGATGCCACAAATTTTTCAACGTACTGAGAAAGGACAGCGGATTGTATTGGAATGAAGAATGTGTCAAAGCCTTGAAAGAATTAAAGGTGTACCTGTCCTCGCCCCTACTACTGGCCAAAGCAGACTTGGGCGAGCCCGTGTTGGTATACCTGGCCATGTCAGAAGTTTTCGTTAGCACGGTATTGGCCCACGAGACTAAAGGTACAAAATCCCCCATCTATTACATTAGCAAAACCCTGATGGACGCCGAAACACGGTATCCACACCTTGAAAAACTAGCGCTGGCACTGGTCACAGCTTCACGGAAGCCCAGGCCTTATTTCTAATGCCACCCCATTAAAGTGGTGACTTTGTTCGCCTTGAGGAGCATACTGCATAAACCTGAATTATCTGGTAGACTTGCCAGGTGGGCCATAGAGCTCAGCGAGCATGATATCTCGTACATCCCGAGAGCCGCCATCAAGTCACAAGTCCTCGCCGAGTTCGTGGCCGATTTGAGTACAAAAATACTACCAAATACGGAACAAGAGGCATATCGTGACCCTCCAATACTGACCTATGGGCTCTCTATATGGATAGTGCCGTTAATTCCTCGCGATCGGGACTGGTACTTGTCCTCGAAGTCCCCGTCGGCGAAATAATTTGCCAGTCCATATGATGCCTCGAGATGACTAACAACGAGGTAGAATATAAAGTCGTTATCGTAGGTATAAAGTTGTCCATCAAGTCCGGAGCTCGCTGACTTGTTCTCCATTGCGACTCCCAACTCGTGGTAAACCAAGTCACTAGGACTTACCAAATCAAGTAGCGGAGATTACAAAAGTACTAGGCGGAAATCCATAGGTTAATGGACGAACTCGACGAGTGCCACTTTGAGCAGGTTCCCAGAGCATAGAATGCCAAGGCGGATGGCCTGGTAAAACTGGCCGCAGCCACCAAAAACTTCGACAAAGAGAGCGTGGTCACCCTCCTCCACACGAAAATTGACCAGACAGAGCTACTCTCATTAAATTTAAGTTGGGACTGGCGTAACCAGTTCATGTCCTACATGTAGGAAGGTACACTCCTACCTAACAAAAAAAAGCCAAGAAGCTTCGCGTACAGGCCGTCCGATATTTCCTGATAAACCATGAGCTCTACAAAAGGACCTCCGGTGGACCCCTGGCCAAATGCCTAGGCCCTAATCAAATGACACCGGTACTCAAGGAAGTACTCGAGGTCCATTGCAGCGCCCATACAGGCAATCGCACCGTCGTGCGATGCCTAATAAGGGCCGGATACTATTGGCCAACTATGAAGAAAGATGCAGCACAGTACGTCCGCCGATGCGAACGATGCCAGAAGTTCGCCCCCATGATACACCAACCAGGAGAACCTCTCCACTCAGTCACATAAAATGGGGAATGGACATAGTCAACCCATTACCGGTGGGACGAGGAAAGGTATGATTTCTATTAGTTTTAACTGACTATTTTCTCAAGTGGGTAGATGCAGGTGCGTACACCCAAATACGCGAACAGGAAGTCATCGCATTCATATGGAAGAACATCATCTACCACTTCGGCATCTCCAAAGAAGCCACCTGCGACAATGGGCGATAGTTCATCAGTCAGAAAACAACCGAGTTCTTCGACAAATGACATATCAAATGAATACTCTCCATGTCGTATCACCCTGGAGCCAATGGCCAAGCAGAATCATCCAACAAAATGATATTGAATATACTGAAATAGAAGCTTGAAAACGCCAAAGGGCTATTGCCCGAGCTACTACCAGAAGTACTATGGGCACACAAAACCACACCTAAATCCTCCAAGGGAGAAATTCCATACTCGCTGGTATATGGGACCGACGCTGTCATACCGGTCCAAGTAGGCGAACCAAGCCTTAGGTATTCGCACACAAGCGGGGAGGAAAACGATTTGAACAGACTTTAAGACCTCAATAAAGCCGAGGAAAGAAGAGAAATGGCCTACATAAGGATGGTGGCCCAAAAATAACAGATCGAAAAGTACTACAACAAGAGGGCCAAGATACGATCACTCAAAGTGGGTGACTACATCCTCAAAGCTAAAACCTTGGCATTAAGAGACCTAAATGATGGAAAACTGGGCACCAACTAGGACGGACCATACAAAATCACTGCGACAACAGACAAAGGGTCATTCCAACTGGAAACAATGGAAGGAAAAACGCTCCAAAACAATTAGAACATCTCCCACCTCAAGTATTTCCATTTCTGAACTGCGCCCACAAAGTCGTACTCTTTTCCCTTACCCGTGTTTTGTCCAAATGGGTTTTCTCGGGAAGGTTTCTAATGAGGCAGTGGAGAAGATGCTCAGAGATACTCACGAGGCAAGTTTGACATGCCAGCTACTCTGCAGGCCCTCACAACTAGCATGCCAAAGGGATTGGACTAACACCATCTCAAGTGTATGAAAGGCTACGGCCATCTCCAATGTATGAAAGGCTACGGCCATCTCCAATTGTATGAAAGGCTACGGACATCTCCAATGTATGAAAGGCTACGGTCATCTCCAATGTATGAAAGGCTACAGCCATCTCTAGTGTATGAAAGGTTGTGGCCATCTCCAGTGTATGAAAGGCTTCGGCCATCTCCAGTGTATGAAAGGCTACGGCCATCTCCAATGTATGAAAGTCTACAGCCATCTCTAGTGTATGAAAGGCTACTGCTATCTCCAATGTATAAAAGTCTACGTCCATCTCCAATGTGTAAAATGTTACCAACATCTCACGTATAAATGGCCAAGGCCACTATCGTAATAAGTCGACTTAGCTCGACTACAACAATTTAACTCGACACAGTCGAGATCACGTACATGGTCACGGCCATATCTAACATATAAATGGCCAAGGACACTGTCATAATAAATCGACTTAGCTCGACTACGACAATTTAACTCAACACATTTGAGATTACATACATGGTCATGACCATCTCTAACGTATAAATGGCTAAGGCCACTATCGTAATAAGTCAACTTAGCTTGACTACGACAATTTAACTTGACGCGGTCGAGATCACGTACATGGTCACAACCATCTCTAACGTATAAATGGCCAAGGCCACTTTCGTAATAAGTTGACTTAGCTCGACTATGAAAATTTAAGTCAACACAATCGATATCACGTACATGGTCACAACCATCTCTAACGTATAAATAGTAAAGGCCACTATCATAATAAGTCAACTTAGCTCGACTACGACAATTTAACTCGACACAGTCGAGATCATGTACATGGTCATGACCATCTCTAATGTATAAATGGCCAAGGCCACTATCGTAATAAGCCGACTTAGCTCGACTACGACAAGTTAACTCGACACAGTCGAGATCACGTACATGGTCACGACCATCTCTAATGTATGAATAGCCAAGGCCCGACCTAGCTCGATCACAACAAACCAAACAACTGAACGACGGTTGATACCACATGTATAACTACGACAAGCACACGAAATAAAAGAAACGAAGAAAAATAGCAAAAGAACAACTTCTGTTATCCTTAAAGAAAGTATATATGTACAAGGGGATCTATTTACACCCCCATAAAACTACAAAAGCGAAATAAATACAAGTCCTAGCCACCACCACCCTGTTCGTCGTCACTTGCTGGCTCATCATCTCTTATGCTGCTGCCCTCGGTCTGATAAGCCGCAGAAATACAGGATCCGGAAGCTAGACGGTTAACGTATTCCGAGGTATAGCCCATCTGGTCTGGAGAATCAAAACTGTACCCACAGGCTTCTCGGGCGACCCGAACCAAACGACGCTGATCCTTAACCTCTGTCTCAATGGCACGACTTGTGGCAAGCAAATCCTCACACACTGCCAGCTTGGCTTCGGTGTATACCCGCATATCATGCACCTCACAAGGCACAACGTCATCAGACCTAGTCACGGCAACCTCGATAAGAGCATCAATCTCAGCCGTTCTGGCATTGAGCTCGACGGTAAGACATCGACCTCGGCAAACAAATTAGCGGCCTTTGCCGCCACCCTACGGTCGATCTCCAACTCATCCACCTTTGGTTGGAGAAGAGTCTCTAGTTTAATATTTCGATCCAAGACGGACATTAACTTATCATAAACTTCCTCCAGCTGATCCACTCGCTTCCGCAGTTGAGCCTCCAACTGCTCCAGGCCCGCACGAAAAACTTGGAACTGCGAGTCCTGGGCGTATAGGTCCGCCAATATCTGGTGCTTGGCACAACATTCCTTATACTTCTTTGCCACCTTCTTAAGGGTGACAGCCTTCCTCTGCACTTGACGGCCCCTCTCTACCTCCAAAACGAGGATCTGAAGAAAAGAAAACAAATCAGCATACATACAGGGTTTACTCTATAATACGTAATAAATAGGATATACCTGCAAAGCCGCACCGTCAACTCTTTGGGATAGATCCTTGTTGTTGATGTCCTTTAAACTCTCGTTCTGGGCGGCCGCACACAGCAGAGTCGTATCTACTGTGGCCTGCTCGCTATTCTGCAATAGGTTATATCCACTTGGAATCACAACTTGGTGGTTGGGCCTGTCACACCTCCCTTTTTACTACCCCACAACACTTAAAGCGTATAAATACACTTGTAGGGTATACCCCGACGCTCAATTACCCAAGACGGATAAAATAACGTAAGGGAAGGAGTTTTTCCAATTTAAGGACAATCGGTTCAGGATTTTATTAGAGATTAATCAGAGTCGCCACTTGGGAATGACAATGGTGTCCCAAGTCACCGGTTAATCCCGAATCCGAGGAATTTTGACTCTTAAAATGTCTGCGAAGCAGAGATCCGGATAAGGAACTCCGTTAACCCGGGAGAAGGTGTTAGGCACTCCCGGATTCCGTGGTTTTAGCACGGTCGCTCCACTGTCGTTCTTGACTTTTGTTTGACTCAATTATAAATTTTAACAACATAATGTGCTTTTACGTTAAATAATCATTTTTTAGGAATTTGCGGTATCGCGAAAACACGCCTCGAGTCATACCGCAACCAGTACGCCTATGACTTTTGGTGTATTTCAGCTTTACCGAGATTTGGATTTGAGTCGCACCAAGTGCACACTCGTTCATAGGAAGGTATATTAAAATCGTGCCCTAAAGTAACGTCTATCGGCTTTTAAGTCTTTTGGGAGAAGCTATGGAATTGGCTATTAGCTTTCCCGGGTCTATTTGTGTTATATCATTACTAAATGGGGGCCCCGGTGTTTGTTATTCGGGCGAGGCTCGTCCCAATTTTTATTTAAAGATTTAATACTAGCATTTGACTATGTTTTCTACATTTGTTCTTTTCTTAATCGTACTCCCCAATAGGTATTCCAGGCCCATCGAGTTTGGTTATTTAATTGGGCCTGGTTCTTCATCTTTGTACCGGACGTGCCTAAGCAGTCTTCAGATCTTCATTTGGGTAGCCCAGTCGAATGATATCATGGTTCAGGCCCACGTAATGTTTTGGGCCCAAACTAAATTGTAATGACAGAAGTATGTTATAGAATTCATGTAAAGGAATAATGCTCGGAATTGAAAATGAAATCAAATCACTTTTATTGATCATTAAACATGTAAAGGAAACCGGTACACAAAAAAACAGTAATCTTAAGTCAATGAGAACTCAACTAATTATCTTCACTATGTGTTCTTAACTAAGAATCTATACTGATGTCTTAATTACTTAGTGGTTCAAAAATCTAAAGTCATTCCTTAATTATTTACAAGACCTTGACCTTATCAAAATGGTTTAATCAACTATCATCTATATTCGGAAAAGTTGAAAGAGCTATTAAATTCATTTTTAACTACACCATTGTATTCGTTGCATGTTAAGCCTTTCCTTATCATCAATTCATCTTAATTAACTCACTACAATATCTAATTATCAACTTTTCAGACTTAAACAGGTGTGAGCCTAAATCCGCAAATCAACTAATTATATACATATAAGCAATGACTATACACGTATCTATGACTAAGTGATTCAAAGGTTTAAGCATGATTTAAACAACTGATTTTACCCAGACTTGGCTCGTTGTAATGCTATTATCCCAGTTATAAACGATTCCTTCTTAGGTTATTTCTAATCCGAGACTTGTCTGTGTTTAAATACTGAGTTGTTACCTAAGTGATTCTGATTTCATGAAGCAATTATGAAGAATGGCTAATGATTTAGAGCTATTAAGATATGTTAACTTATGTTTTAAGGTTCTTACCTAATTAACTAAGTGTTACACTACTTATAACTATTCTACTACTACACTACTACTAGATTATTACATCTCTTGTGTTTCTGTTCTCAGCTTACTACAAACTACTACAATTAAGCTACTAATTCAAAAATGACAGAATAAATTAAAACAGGAGCTTCATTTCCACGTTTCAACAATTACATCTTCAATGGAACAGGGTATGTACCTGATTCAGCAAAAAGAACCAATGAGTTCTAGGGGGACAGAAGCAAGTAAGTATAGCAGATTTCGAACAAGGCAATGCAACAGTAGAGTGAAGATCCAAATGGGTAGAACAACACAACAACACAGCAACAAGGAAACCCAGAGATTAACAAGCTAACGAACCCAGCAATCAACAAAAATCAGCAGACTCTCACTCGAAGAATACCAGAAACACTATTGCTAAATTGCTATGTTTTTACTCTGGAATTGTTACCAAAAGTCAGCTTAAATGAACTCAGATTTTTTAATGTTGGAACCCAGATGTATTTCTTATATATTACTCAGACTGGAACCCCCTTTTCAGCTCTTTTGAAGGTGTATTTATAGCTAACCTAAGGCTGAAACTTGGGGAGAAAGTTATGGGATTTTATCCCACTTCTCCCCTCCTAAAATTATCAAATCTACACTTAAGTCCCCATTTTCAGTTATCAAAACCCTTCCAGCATGTGCTGGAAGGTTCTAAAGATTCTCTTTTATGGGTTTTTACCAATGTATCCCTAATAGTTAAAGATTTTTACAGATTTCCCATTTTTAGGAGACCATTATACCCCTAAATCTCTGCAAAATTGCAGAAATTAGGAGCATGAATGACTCTATTACCCTTTTAAGTTCTAACTATTCACTATTCCACCTTTTTAATTCCCAATTGTGCCCTTAAGGGCACTGCTGATTCACCAGCTTACCTAGGGCAGATTTCAGCTTGTTTTGCACCTATTTAACTAATGGCCAGCCCTGGCATTAGTATTTAAGGGCTGGTCAGTTTTATTTTTAAGAACTATTTCAATTTTAGCCACTTTTAAACTAATTCCAGTCAATTAAGACCAATTATTCCTAATTAAAGCTAATTACATGCATAGCCTGTTTTATTGTTATGTTTAAGCTATTTAAGAACTAGCCAGTCTCAAGTTGAGACTTGGCTTGGGCTATCAAAGCCATATACTGAACAGTTGGGCCCAAAACCTTTACAGGTTTGGCCACTTTGTTGTTCAGGGCTCAATATAGAGCCTGGGCTAGTCTGCATTTGCAAACATAGCCATTTTGCACAACCAGCCACTGTTTGACAGTGAACTGTGTGTTAGGGCTTATAGAATTGGTCAACCCTTTGCAAGGTTGACCATTCGTAGGCCAATTATTTAACTAACAGCCTATTTTGTTCATTTTCAGCTAATTCCTATTTAAAACTAACTAATTAATGAGATCTAGCACTAGCAGCTATAGCCAATTCACCTAAGCATGAAAGCATTAACAGTGTTCAACTAACATGGAACTATTGCAGTTTTAGCCATTTCAAAATGTAATTGCACCCATAACCATATGAAACCTAACAGTGTTTATCAACTAATTAAAATTCAGAAAAGGGATTTGATAATGTTGAATCTCAACTAATCAACTCACATTGCTCAGGTTCATATAGCAAAGATATCAATCAATCATTGAACAGAACTAATTCAGAAACAGCTTATGTTAAATGACTCACTGAAAGACTCCAACATACTCAGGATTCATGGGCATATGGACACTAAATTCTCACAAAACAGTCTAGAAGAAATGAAGCATGACTTATATCATTCATGAGAACCTACTACTGGCCCCTAGATCAAACTAATTCATGTAAAGAAGATAGAACAGTATGGACATTTGAACTAGTATGAGAGACTCTAATTAGGGTAAAACAACTAAGCTAATCATGAAGGGAAGCACAAGAGATATCTAATTTCACAGATAAAATGTTGCAAGCTGAACAAGAGGACTCTAGCTAAAACCAAGAGTGAGGGACACACAAGGAAGAACAGTCAGGATATCAACTTAAAAGATGAAAAGAAAATAAGAGTTGAGCATGCATGACAGTAGAAGAAAAGTTAACTAGACTATGAAAGCTAAACAAATCAAGGACTATCAAGGTAACTCTTTTGACTCAATCAGAAACATAACATGACTTGAAACAATCAAAGCAACAGAACATCATGAGGAAAAATGAGATGGAAAGGAAACCTAGTTCTATCACAGATCTTTCAAGCTAAAGCCACAAAAGCATCAGAACAAATCCAAAACTATATGATTTAGTAAAAGTGAAAACAAGAAAAGAGTCAGAAGTGACTTAGGCTTTTAAACAAACAGAAACAATGTTGCAAGCTAAACAAATAAGAGAACTCTAGCTAAAACCAAGAGTGAAGAATACGCATGGAAGAACAGTCAGGACATCAACTTAAAAGATGAAAAGGAAACAAGAGTTAAGCTAATATCAGAACTAAGCATGCAAGCTGACAGAAGAACTATTGAAAACTAACAAGATGAAGAAGAGAAGAGAATCAAGGTAACACTTTGACTTATCAGAAACAGAACATGATTTGAAACCAACGAACAGAAGAACAAATATAAAAATGAGTGAGTTAAGAAAAATAGAAAAAGCATACAAAACAGATAAGAAACAAGAGTAGATGGACAGACGAACAGGAAAAGATGAAAGACGAGCAAATTAAGCCCTAAAACTATCATATGAACCAACTAATCAGTATAGCAGAGACGACAATTAACAAAGTAAAGCCACAAAAGAAATATGAACTACAGAACTATGGGGAACATAAACAAATCACGAACGCAAGCTAAAATCAGAAAAGACCTAGAAGGCATGCAAAGCACAAAAATTAAACAAATAACAGACAAAGGGAAAGGACTTAGCTTGCGGGGCCGGTCCCCCGAGCTTCCTATTCTTTTCTTTTCCTCACTCTCTCACGAGTTCTTTTCTTCTTTATTATCTCTTCTTGTTTTCTTTTTCTTTATTCTTTTCCAGATATCTCTTTTTCTTCAATTTTCTCTGATTTTCGTTTTAGGGCTTCAAGGCGAAGCCTTTTTGGATTCTGGGTTGTATGGGGTGTTAGGGGATGGTAAAAGACGAGACCTTTGGGTGGTTTTGATTTTGGGGTCACCGGAGTTAGGTTTCCGGTGACCTTATTTTGGATATTCGAAGAATTCAAAGAAGATTCGAGGATGGAGAGTAGTATAGTTGGGTAGATCAAAGAAAAAGGGTTTGAATGGTGTTGGTTTCAGGCGGTGGTTCATTGTTTGGCGGTCACCGGCGAAGCTCCGGTGACCGGAGTTTCAAGAGAAGGTGATTTGTTTTTCTGGAGTTTCTGAGTGCTTGAGATGAAGAAGAAGAGAGAAGAAGAGATGGAGCTGAGGAGGGAGTCAGAAAGGCCGGCGACCACCGTGGAGAGTGGTGGCCGCCATGGCCGCCTAGGGTTGAAGGATGAAGGAGACGAGAGAAGTAGAGAGAACATAGGGCGGCTAGGGTTTGGGTTCGTGTAAAGAATGGCCGTCCATTCGGACATAAGCATTATATAGCCGGGGGAGATAAGGTGATCATAGCCGTTCATTTGATGAAGATCGACGGCTCTGGATGAGCGTTACTAAAACGACGCCGCATCGATTGTTCATGAAACTAAGGTCTTTGGCCGTTAGATTAACTCAAACGGACGGTCCAGATGCCATCTCTTAAATTAATTAAGGCATAAGTTCAGCTAAATATCTCAGCCGTCAGATCAACGAGGTTGGACGGCTGAGATCAAGTCTGTCGAGAGCCTGGACCGGATCACCTTTGGGCCAACACATTGGGCCAGTGACTTGGATTGCAATTGGCCCAAGTTTATTATATATATCTATTTTTTTGTATTTTCTGGTTTTAAAGATTTTTATGTATTTTCTTTTATACTTTTTTTTTCTTTTTCTTTTTATGAAAAATTACAAAACCTAATTTCCTATTTACTCTAATTTTCTAATATTTTTTTGCAATTTTTCTGCTATTTTTTTTTATTTTCTCCTATTTAAACTATTTTGCTAATTTTCTAATTAACTAAACTAACAAATTAATTACTACTATTTTTTGATTTTTTCTAATTTTTACTTATTCAAACACACAAAATATAATTAATTTCAAACAAAGCAAGTAATTGCACTCAAAAACATTTTATTTTAATTTTGGAATTTAAAAACTTAGTGCAAAAATCATGTGCTCACAGCTGCCCCTCTTTGCTCGGGAACACGAAGAGTTTCAGTGCAAAGACAAGTGAGCAGTAATGAGAGATTTTTGCACATTGGCACATTCCGTAAAAGCATTTTTGAAAACCTTTTGACCGCACCTCGCTTTAGAGGTTGCCTACATATCCTGGGCTAAACAGGAATCAGGTCAGTGTAGTTCGGGAAGGTCTGAAAGTTTAAAACTACCAGACTCACTGTTGCATTGACACTGTTGAGACCTGCTGACTTACTCCTTATTACACCGGGGGGAAAATGTAAAATGAAGAAGCTATTCTAAACTATAATCCTACAATTACAATTGTTCCTAATCTAGCTTTTGCTGTTCTTCCCTTTCCGGTGATGCAGAATCTTCCTTTTTGTTGATTTTCTTCGATGCTGACTCTCTTTTTTGTTGATTTGTTGACTCTCTTTTTGTTGACTTTCTTGTTTTTCTTGTCGACTCTCTTTTTTGTTGATTTTCTTGTTTTTCTTGATCCCGAGCTGAACCTGCTCAAAACAAAACAACAAACTACCCCTTTTTTTTTCTTTTTCTGCCCCAGTGTGGGCTTTTCCATGACGTGTAAAAAATATTCCCGTATTTGAAGGTGGGCGCCTAACAGAATTTAAACGTGCAATGCGAATGCAGAAAAGTATTCCCGTATTAGAAGGTGGGCGCCTAACTGAATTTAAACGTGCAATGCGATGCAGAAAATATTCCCGTATTAGAAGGTGGGCGCCTAACGGAATTGAAACGTGCAATGCGATGCAGAAAAATATTCCCGTATTAGAAGGTGGGCGCCTAACGTAAATTAAACGTGCAATGCGATGCAGAAAAATATTCCCGTATTTGAAGGTGGGCGCCCAACGAATTTAAACGTGCAATGCGAATGCAGAAAAGTATTCCCGTATTAGAAGGTGGGCGCCTAACGGAATTTAAACGTGCAATGCGATGCGGAAAAGTATTCCCGTATTAGAAGGTGGGCGCCTAACGAATTTAAACGTGCAATGC